>CAJPEV010000237.1:0-97216 GCA_905338385.1 Darwinula stevensoni
CCGTCTGCGTCAGCGTTTCTCCAAGGACACAGCTTTTCAAACTTTAGCTGATTTCTCCGATCGGAAAGTTTAATGTCGACTTGGATCAGTCACACTACTTTCTTTCAATACTCCGAGCCCAACTCGCTTCAAGCAGGCTCGCCCAGAGGGGCGGGGGGAAGGGAAGGGGGGGGGGGGGAAACCGGGACAATCTGCCCAGGGCCTCGCGTATCAAGGGGTCCCAAGGGGGCTCCGAAGGGCCTCAAGGGGCCTCAAGGGGGCCTCCAGTTTAGTTTTGCCTCGAGCTTCTGGAAACCACTGGGTCTCAATTGGCTTCAAGAGAGGAACATACATTTGCTATCAGTTCCTCACTTTGCTGTGACTAATTTTTTTATTTAGTATTAGCTCAGTAGCTGCAACACTTCGTCAATAAGTGAAAAGTCAATCGATGGTTGATAACAATCGAAATTTTTTGGTATTATTTGCCGAGGGGAATCTTGTTGATGTTTTAATGATGAGTTGAAATGTTTAATGAGGGATTTGGAATGTTTTAGTACTTTATGTAATTATTTTAAGCCTCGGGAACTTCAAAGATGCATGCCTTCCCATCTGAGGTTATTCCTTCTTGCTTGGATTGTTTTTATACTTCACCGAAAGTACTTTCAGGACAGTACTTAAAAATTAGTCCTCGAGAGGGATCAATCAGAGCGATACGAGTTGAAATTTGCATCCCATTTCTTCACATTTGTCCGGTCAATATTTTGTTTTCTGGAAAGGGACATATGCACTAAGATTATTACAGTAAGATAATATAGTGCCTCGTAATTAGGGAATTTTAAAATCATCCTACCTGGTAAACATTCATGTGGACACGGTGTAGAAAGGAAAAGTCCTGAGAACACTATTGAAAAGACTTTCTTTGGAGAAATCCGGATTGACAAGAATCGGCTCATTCTTTTTCTGCGGACAAGAAAGTATGCATAGAACGGAACATCGAAATCGGATCTTTTCCCGACATTTAAAAGCAACAAGTCAACAAATCTGGGAGCAACACCCTCGGCGTCCTCATCGACGTTTCCCCGAAGCTGCGTCAAAGGCTTGAAGGGGAGAAGATAGAGGTCGCTTTCCCGCGTCCTCTCCCCGTCTCGTCTTGGGGTTTGGCTCCGGCCGCCATGATGGCTTCTTTTTGCCTTGGTTCTTAAGTTAGTGACTGTTACCGACGTTTTATCGGACGACCCCCAAGGTTGTGTCTATCCTGCTGGATCGTAGCAAAAGCTGGGGGAACGGTAGTTATAACACTTCAGCAATGGAACGAAGCATTGATATGCTGATACTCCTTGACAGGCCCTACTATGATGCTTTATGTATTTTTGTACCGGTGTATCCCAGTCAAGGCACATGAATTGTTTGCATTAATGAAGTGCATGTCACAATTGGGGATGGTTGGGTAGTTTCCTTCTTCACAGGGATTTTTGAGTCAGTGAAGCCACCCAACTTTGGTTTGGCTTTCACCAATGTATCCCTCATGTGCTGCACATAAATGTTCTGGTAGATTATTTCTACAGCATGTTGTTTTTCCGTGCAAGTTATGCTAACCTCATTGGACATAACCCTGAATCCACCTCACCTTGCTCATCTCTAAGTGAGCATTATGAATTGAAGTTGGGCTAGCATTGGATATAGGTGAAGATGAGTGACTTATGTGTCTCATGTTAGTATCAAATTTGAGGTAAATGATCACTAGTGAACTCCAATAAGGGAAGAGTAAAATGAAATACAAAAGCACCCCTTCCTCATCTCTTATTTACCTCTTGTAAATAAGAGTTGCTTATTTTAGTTGCTGAAGTCACCAAAGTCCCTAAATGCCAAGTTCCAAACAATGGTCCTCCACTGGTTTTGGATTGAATTAGTACCAAACCCCTTCAGTGGAGAATGGAGAAAGCACAAATTTGCAGAGGCTCCACTTCATCAGGTCATAGACATAACTACACATGTGTAAAATGTCACTACTTGCTTTGGATGGAAGCACATCTATAGGGGGGTACAAATTCAATCCAAGAACAGTGTAGGACAATTGTTTGAAATTTGGTATTTAGGAACTTTGGTGACTCCTGTTCTAATGGCAGCCATACTGATTGAAGGAACCAGTTGTGGTGCCATAGTCTTGTACAACACTCCGTACTTTCTGTGTTCTTAAATGACAAATCTCTGGCTTTCATTAACCTGAAACTAACTGCTGCATCTTCATATTCTAATCCACCTGAAAATTTTCATTTTTCACCCTTAACTGTGACTCCTTGTCAACCATACTAGCATGTCACCATGACCAACAAGTAAATTTTCCTTTTTAACTGAAAGAAAGTTTAAAACTGAAGAAAGTGTAGCCAGTGATAATTTACCCTAGCCAAAATTTGCCATGATTTTAGTAATTTAGGCCTAGGGTAGAGTGACTATCATTCACTTTGTGCACCCATCTTTTTGATGTCATTGTTTTTGGACTCGTGCTGTTTACCATCCATCCCAGTGAATTTATCAAGCTGACATGCTTTGGACATAAGAGTGAATCTTTTTGCCCCTGGGGATTCTAGAAACATATGGCACCAAGACTGGACATTAGTTGTGGTAGGTCTAGGCCTGTGCTCATCTTGTCATGTTTATCTTAGGGGGCAGCTTTTCAGGATATGTAGTTTGGCCCCATTTTTTATGGGATGTAAGCCTAACTAATTGTGGGCTGCCATGTTGCATCTTGTCATTTCTGAGTTCAGGAACTGTGAGTTGCCATGTAATCACATTCATTTGCTGACCTCATCATAGACAATGGGATGGTATTCCTATGCTTATTATTGCAAGTCATCCAGCTTGTTTTACTGAGATAAAGGCTATGATGAACTAGTCTTCTATATTCAGTTCCATTTGCAAACTGATCAACTAAAAACTCATCAAAAGTTCCTATGTATAATTGCCTCAATGGTCACGTATCACTTGGACTCATCAATACAGTTTTTGTTGCTTTTGCCCAACTGTATTGCTGAGTTGAATGATGACCTGCTAACTGAAGTAAGGTTGAAGACAATAGTTAATTGAGTGATACAGTATATTATATATGTCATTTCTAACCTGTTCCATGCAATTGATTAAGCCATCAAAATGCATTGCTAGTTCCAACAATACCCTCACCCCTGCTTCAAAACATATAGTTGTACCCGTGAGCCTAGGCCTTTGTTGCTTTTTATTTTCTATCCAAAAATTTTCATATAGGTTTGCAATTGTGGTCTGGGAGCCTTACTTTTGGCCAAAATCTATTTGCAAGAATGTCCAACTCTAGAGAGTGGGATCTTAGTTGCAAAGTTTACATTGGAAATCTGGCCAGAGGAACATCCAAATATGATCTAGAAGATGTGTTTCGAAAGTTCGGTCCCATGAAGAACGTGTGGGTGGCCCGCAGCCCACCAGGATTTGCTTTTGTGCAATATGAAGATCCAAGAGATGCAGAGGATGCTGTGAGAGCATTGGATGGCACGTGAGTGATGCTTGATGACTTTTTTATGCAAGAGATAATTATTTAAAATTTAGGCAACTGCTATAGTCACCTAACTTAAGGCATATTTCTCCTTTTCATCACACCATCTTATCTTTATGGGATGTAATTATCAGGCGCTTGAGAGGGAGCAGAATTCGTGTTGAGATTTCTCATGGACGCAGAAGGGATTCAGAGAATTCCGGTTGCAGAGACAGAGACAACTTTCGAGGTGGCCCTAGAAGGTGGTCTCGGTAAGTCATTCCTCTGAATCATGTTTCGTGAGATGCACAGTGTATTATAGTGTATTAGTCACTTCTTGTTTGACCAAGATGTCAAAATCAATCTTGAATGAAGAGAAAGTAAATTTTAATTTTCTGCCTCACTGAAGTATAATTATATTATCATATTTGACTGGTCTAGTATGTATTCTGTGAAAGTTTTTTGCATAATGTTTGACAGTCATTGCATTAAACAAGAAACTGATGGAATGTATTGCCTTGTACCTAGACTGTTTGCTTCAGTCATCAGTTTCTTCACCCGTCTCTTCGCTCGCGAACCTTGCCTTCTCGCAATCAGTATCTCCTCTCGTCCATTCCTCAACCCTCTGCTAGCCTAGCTAGTCACACCCATCCTATACACCAAGCTGTCGACACAGCATTGCTAATGCAAGCCTCACACTTGCAGCAACGACTGCTCCACGGTCTTCTCCTCCAGTCCAGGAGTACTCTTCTACGTGGTTTTGTGATGTCAAAGGGTAAAGTTTTCTCTGATTTGAAAAACTGAAATCTGGTTCATGGTGTTATGCAATGGGTTATAAATATATCATTGGTAATGGTTAGTCATTCAGAAGCAGATGGTATTTAGAAGTGGGAGAGAGGGTTCTACCTTCTACCTTTGTGAATTTATTCAGGAACAACTATTAATGCTGACCTTTGCATATATCCTGAAATCTTTATTTGTATTCTGTTCTCTGTAGGTCTCCTCATTCAAGGAGCCGCAGCCCAAGACGATCTCCATCTTATGGGAGAAGATCTCCTTCTTATGGCAACAGGTCTCGATCGCCATCCCCTCTAACAAGGAGGTGAGTGACTCCTTTCCTTCCTTAGAAGTTTTTTTTTCATGCTTCAGAAATTTTGGTCATTTCATTTCGCATGCATCTGAACTATTGTCTTTTTTCTTTTTCCAGTCGGTCTCGCTCATGAGGAACAAGGACAAGATCTTCAAATTACAGTAACTTATTGGTGTTATTCATTTTTTTATACAAGACATCTCATCATAGCATTGTTTTCTCAATATCTGTATTATTGCATTTATGTATGCAATTTATTTTTACGTTGATTCTTCTATCTAAGAAATGCATTAAAAAAAAATTTCCTTCCTAATTTTGTGAATAAGGTCTGGTCAGACTTCTGATGCTACTATATTGTAAAGTAAATCTTATTGTGTTGTTCTGGCTTCTGTATGTGCCAGTCAACTGGCATTCCCAGGATCTTAGGAGGACTGCCACACAGGGTGGCAAGTTCAAGGGTGTCTTACCCCTTCATCCTGTAAATAATATTTGAAGCCATTGAATCATTTGATCTAATAATTGTCTGTGGCCTCAAGATAAGGTAACCATGAGGAACACTTCCCTATCCCTAAAATTCATTGAATGAGTTATTGATGATCTTTAGCGGATTTTTATAAATGAGGGAATCATCCAGTTGCAGGTATTCTATTTGAGATAGTGGGCCTGACTCCAAACCTCCTCCAAATAAAGCTTCATTGTGAGAAATGGCTCGCCACAGAGAATGGGATCTATCTTGTAAAGTCTACATTGGCAACCTTGGCAACAATGCTTCTGAATATGAAATAGAAAATAATTTCAGCAAGTATGGCCCAATCAAGAATGTCTGGGTTGCTCGAAATCCTCCTGGCTTTGCTTTTGTGGAATATGAAGACCCACGAGATGCAGAGGATGCTGTGCGAGCTCTAGATGGAACGTAAGCGACTGCTCTTTTGGGAATTCATTATTGATCAGTGCTTGGTGTGTAATATTTGTATTGGTTGATAAATTGTTTCCAGGAGAATGTGTGGAGCCAGGATTAGAGTTGAAATGTCACATGGACGTAAGAGAGGATCTGGTGGGGCTCCACGTCGTCGTAGTCCACCTCCGCTGCCTCCAAGAGATAGGCGATTTCGATCCAGGTTAGATTCCCTTCTCATTTAGGAACACAGTCATTGTGTTCCTGTATGACAAGAAATGAGCACAGGGAGACCTTTTTTTTTGCTTTATATTCAATGCAATAATAAAAACAAGAGTGTGTGGAAGGGGTGGGACAGGTTTTATGTTGATGTAAAGAGTGGGCGTGAAGAAGGTTGTTAGCCTATATGAGGGAGAAGAGGAATAATACAATGGTGTGCTCCTTTTGAACAGGCCATGTCATCCGTTGTTCCACTTTACAACTCCTTCTTCTTCTCCCTGACAACCCACACTTTATCAGCCAACCAACCAATCAACCAACGAATCACTTCTTTTTGGTCAACAATCACCCAGCCAACCGACCAATCAACCATCAGGTGCACCACCTCGGGGCGGTGTTCGGCAGGCATCTCATTTTTCCATCTCGCAACACCTCCCCTGAGCGGCACCCCTTCTTATTTCTCCCTTCCTCATCCATGCACGGGCAGGCAGTGTGCTCTCCTCTGACCCTTGACCCGTTCATATAAAAGCCACAAATGCGGGAAAGCGACATACGCGCAACCACCCTCTCCCATCTGGCACCCGCCTTTCAACTTTCAACCAACTTGGTTCATCTTTGTTCAGGTGGTTGTCTCACAATGACCTTAGTCCAAATTCACAGTGTGCTGTGTTCTCTTCTCACCCGCTCTTGATTTCAAGAATATCTACATTACTTGCTTCTGTTTCTCTGGCTGTTGAATGGTACCAAACTTCCAATTCTCTTGTATCAAGATGAAATGCACTATTCCCTTTTAAATTAGTTGCCAAAAGCTGTAGTTGTCAAATCTGCTGCTATACATCTATGTAAATTT
Source organism: Darwinula stevensoni (assembly GCA_905338385.1). Classification (NCBI taxonomy): domain Eukaryota; kingdom Metazoa; phylum Arthropoda; class Ostracoda; order Podocopida; family Darwinulidae; genus Darwinula; species Darwinula stevensoni. The sequence goes on from CAJPEV010000237.1 coordinate 6,533, forward strand.
TGAAGATGTAAATTGTTGGCTGATTTCAGAAAATAATAGGCCTATACACATGATGTTTTCAGTTGCTTATGTTTGGACATATCATTGGGCTTTCAGGTCACGTTCCCCACGTAGGAGGTCTCGTTCATTGTCTCGATCTCCATCTCCAGCACGCAGGAGGTATGTTCATCCATATTTGTTCTATTTTGCAGTCAGTCTTTGTACTGCTCTGCCCATTACACGTGCCTGATTTGGTTTTTAATATGCTGAGTTTCGTGCTGAATAGGTCCTCTCTTTCACCTAGGCCCTTATCTAGGAGCCCTTCCCCATTTGCAAGGAGGTCAGTTTTCATTCATTCTCATGTGCCTTGTTTTTTTTTTTATAAAAAATGTGAAATATGTCAACCCACATGAATCTGCTGATTGGACCCTATCTTGCAGGCGCTCTCCATAAGTTCATGGAGTAGAATGCCAAGGGAATCTTCAGGAGTGAGGCTGATGGATGAATTGGTACTAGCATTTTCCTCTGGGTAGATACCTCCTGTATTTGGCATTATATTTTCTTGTCACTGAATTTTAATCATCTTGCAGGTTCACCTGACAGTGAAAATCTGGAGTGGATGTGGGCATCACTGATGGTGAACATTGTAGTGCATGATTGACGTGTAAAAACTGGGAAAATTTACTTCTTTTTTTTTCTTTTCCACTTCCAAGTGTTTGAGCAGGTATTGCTACCCATCTATCTCAATCTTTTTTTTTATATTTGTGCATCCATGTAATCTTACTGTATGGATGTGAGAATGTAAATAAATTGCTTGTTGATGTCCTGATGCCAGAGTTCTTGACCTTTTACTGGAATGGAGATCCTATAACTTCTGAAAAAAGCAGTCAATATCTGTTAACATTACTCATTGAGAAATTCCTGGTGCCCATTATTTTGATTCCAGGGCTGTGATACATGTAATGTAATGAAATAAAATCAGTGGAAGTGCCAGAGAAAATATTGAAAATATTGCATCCTATCAGAAGTTGGCTGGGGAACACTACCCTATCAGTGGAAATTATTTTCTCAAGGCTACTTCATTCATTTTAAAGATTCCTTTAGAAATGGACTCAGAAACAGAGGTTGACCCTTGAGGTGATTCCATTAGAGATGAATAACCAGGACACCTTGAGCCAAAAGGAATCTTCAGTATTAGTTTGGTACATGAATTTAAGGAATGATATAGCTAGATCTAGATCAGGGGTCTCAAACTCGTTTCAGTGTGTGCCGCCTCGTCAAGATCGGACCTCTGCGGGCCTAAGTGAAAAGAAATCTGAAGGTTTTCCTTGGTTGTGTATATTGAGCCTGAAACGTTTCTCTCTTGGTGTACGCAAGTGGGTCGCGGGCCGCATTGAGAGCATTTGTGGGCCGCAAGTGGCCCGCGGGCCACGAGTTTGAGACCTCTGATCTAGGTCATGCAGGGCAAGGCAAATGAGACCAATGCTGCATCTCAGGACGATTTAACCAAATCTCAGGTTAGGTGGGAATATAGTTTACGAGTTTGAAAAGGATGAGTGTATATATAATAGGGTTTTAAGGGATTTGGTGTGATCTGGAATCCCACTAAGATAATAAAATATTCCAGGACATCCTCGTGTAATCTGAAATCAATACTTTTTTTTAATACAAAATTCGTAATGCCACTAGTGGGATCTCGGATCGCGCTGGCATCTTTGGTTTGAAAGAATAAGTTCCCGCTTTGTCGTAAGCAATGGTGAATCAAATCAATCGGTAGTGGGAAGTGAATTTATGGAAACACCAGATGACAAATTGCAAACTTTATATGGCAAAAACCATCCAGCAAACTTCGTACACTTTTACTGGCAAATCACTTGAGTTTTAACTTTTGCTTCATATCCACTCCGCAAAGTTGACCTTTTCCATGAGCAGCAACGCGTTTCAATTTTCCACGTTCATTTTGATTCCTTGGAGAAGCGGCATTTCCACTCGGCACGAAACCAGGCCCAACATTCTCTTATCACTTGTTCGTCACAAGGTCCACGAACAACTGAACCACCTTGAACGGAACGCGTCGTTTAGTGGGAAGCGGAATCGGGTTTTTCCGTTCATCGATGCGATCTGAGATCCCACTGGAGTGCTGCGAAGAATTTTAAACATAAAATAGTTATCCCAGATTACCCGCGGGTGTTCCGGAATCCTTGACTGCCCTAATGGGATCCCAGATCACACTAAATCATAGGAAAATCTAAACCTTAGAACACACAAGGGTTGGTTATAGCTTTATCTCTGATTCTGATATCACAGCAGAGCAACCAAACGACACCTTCTAAGGCTATTCTGCTTTTTTTCTGTGTAATCGGCGACAGTTAATTGGGATGCCAAGCATCAGCCCGATGCGTCAATCCCAATTAACCAACGTCGATGAAGCTCTCGAGAAAGCGAAATCGCCTTCGGAGGGACACCATTAGGCATTTCAGGTCCAACTTGGGCTTGTTTCGATTTTTTCCATACTAGTAAAAAATGAGAAGGTAACAAATTCAAACCGTAAATTGAGCACTCTGAATGGGAAAAATATAGAGGATGGGGCTGGGGCTGAACTTACTTGACCCGAGAGACAGAAGCCTCATAGCGTGACATCATACATTATTAAAATGTTTATCGCTGAATTACATTTTTATATGACACGAACCCCACATTGAGTAGGGAAGTGCCCAAAGGAGGTGCTTTCCCTGGAGATGTCCTCCTTTTCCGCCCTCAAATTTCCGTCCGACTGCTGGGCGTCCTTCTTTTCGGCTGTCGGAAATATGGTACCCCTACTAGGGGGTTATGCCCCCCCCATAACTCATGCCCCACCCTGCATATGCAAAGAATTACACTACACTTGGGCGCGATTTTCAATCTAGCCGAAATTCGCCGAGGAGAGAGCAACCTTTGTCTTTTATATTGTCGCCAAAAATGAGTCAAATTGGAAGTTTAGTTCTGGATAAAACCCTAAGTCTTATTCAAAATTCGCATGTGCTGGACATCTCGGTTTGACTTCGTCGGCCTGTGCTAATTTTCCATGAAAAATTGGGTCAAAAAGACACCCATCCTCTAAAACTAGTTAATTGAAATGGAAGCTAAACGACCGATAATCCGTGGGCAAATCTGGCATTTAAAACGAACAGACTGAGAGAATGATAGCTCGAATGATTGAACGAAATATTATTGATGTTAATTAATTAAAGTCGGTTGCGCAGGACTTTCAGTCTTGCAAAGCTATAAAAAAAAAACGCGACACGAAAGCGATCGAGAACTGCAACAATTCCACCAAGCTTTGAGATTCTCGGTGCAGTGCCGTTTCGGACCTTCCTTGAAGGGAGTTTTTACTTTCAAACATTGCGCAGAATATTGATCAGATGTGATTGAACATATTGTTGACAAACTATTAAAAAAAAGGCAGTGTACATTCTCATCAAATTTGCAGAGAGAAATTCAAGCTGTTTTGAGATTCAGCGACTCAAAGTTGGTCGTTTTTCTCGCCATTCCCTTTATGTAAAATTTGTCAGAGACAAATTTAAAAAATAGAAGTCTGCTTCAATTGCTGAAACAAACAGCATTCTGGAAACGCCTGGTACGGTGTGCTCTGCTTGAAGGGAGCGCAGCGCTAATCAGCACGTACTGGGCCGTGACAGGAGTCCCGTTTTAGTCAAGGCGTACCCCGTTCACTGGATCCGTCTGATTCCGCTAGTCTGCAGGATTCTTTTGTTCTCGTTCCTCGCTGTGGCAATGCTGTATTGCTTCATCCTGGAGAATTCGATCCTCTGATGGCGAAGGGGCTCCATCCCACCAATGCAAGCTTTTGCGTCGAGAATTCCCGTTTCAATGTAATCTATCCTTTCCCTTTCATCAAATTATTCCTTGAGGTCGTGATCGTGCAGAACCCTCAGGGCATAACTTGGCGGATGTTCTGTAGAAAATCAATATGAAAAGAAACCAGGAAGTCACGTATTGGTGTCCAGTCCTACTGGAATGAAGGGGGTGACAACCAGTGCGAATGCATGCTGCGACAGCGCAACGTGTTTGGGTGGACGGTGCTGCTCCCACTAGGAAGAAGGATATACTAACGATATGGAGTAGGCGGCGCTTCTGGCTGGGCTAGACTAGAGGTGGGCGCATATGTTCCAATGGATCGGCGGTCACTGCACTGCTCTCGTAGAAGCTATTGAATCCCGACTATTGCCTGCCCGTGCATTCTTCTATGGGTGAATCGTGAGAGCGAGATAATGGTGGCCCTGTGTTATTTGGTGCCTGTCGGGGCCAGGCTTTGCTGTTCTGTCCTCGGGGCAGTGTGGCGTGGAGTCGAGCTGCGTTTCTCTTCTGTTTGCCTTCCAGTCTCCTCTCCTTCCTGGACCTGTTTTTCTCTCCCTCTTCTAAACCTAAAAAGCAGGTCTCTTCGGAACTCTTTCCGTGAAAGTGGTCAGTGCAGCCCAGCTGATTCACGATCTGCAGTGCGTCATCCTAGAACTTCCTGTGGAACTACAGCAGGCTTACACGCTTGGCCTAACCGGACATGTCATTTCGTGATGGGCATGGCTTAGGCCTATGCTAGGCCTAGTCGTCGGCGTTGAATATTGGATTAGTAACGTGGGACGCATCTTTCAACTCCGCAGTGACCTGCTCAAAGTTTTGTTACGGCCTGGCAAATCGGACACAAGTACTTTCATAGCGAAACTTCGCCTAGCCTTATTTTTTCATGTCGGCAGACTTAGGCCAGATGGGCTGAACTCATACTTTCTAATGTATATAATACGCGCAAAAGTGTGTCAACCTGTAGCATAAGCATGACATTAGGAGCGAGTCTATTCCTATGCTTCATGATGAATATTATCCATGCCCCTAGGATACAGTTCATTTGTTGTGATGTCGGGCCCAGGCATGACTTCCCAGTTGCACGTGCTAGCCCTTATCTTAGCCAGCCGAAGTCATTATTATGCGGTCATATATTTTCGTCATTCTTGCGCTGTGTAGTGAAAAACAACACAAAGATAAGATCTGATCAACGCAAGCAGTGATTTCTGAGTGGATGGGGAGAGGGATGTTCATGAGGTCGAAGCCCCAGCATGGGGTTGGTTATGTATGGGGGAAAAGGCGCATTGTTTCCAAGTGTGTAACATATGGCCCTGTTTGGCCATATACGATCGAGAGGAAATGGTTCCCAATAGAGACAGGAAGAAGAAAGGAACGACTGTGGTTCGCGCGTGTTCCGAGAGGCTTGAGCAACGAGCCGCTCTTCCTGGTTGCTCTTAGCTCCCTCGCGTTTCCGACTCCTAGGCCAACTTGGATGCCCCATCCCCATGCTTGTATTTTTCTTCCAAGCAATGCAATTCTTTGGGTTGGCGCAATACCACGGCGGGAATCGTTCCATAACGTCATTGAATCAAATGTGAACAAAGAGCGAAGTGAATTCGAAAATTTATGAAGCCATACAAAGTCAAATTCACCGTAAAGGAATATGAATTTTAAGCCCGTTCTCCTTCATTGCGAGCAGGGATTTCATGGGCATCGTTGCGTATCTGAAATGATCGGATTCGAAGATGCCCATGGGGGTTCCTTCCGGTCCCAATTTTCCACCTGCCTACGCAATTGATTTATCTCACCATACCCAAAGAAATTCGCTTCGGATTATGGAGCATTCCTACGTCTTTGATAGGGCCTGGGATATCCGCTCACCTGTGGGACTCGGATTCCACACGGATAAAATATCACCCCGCCAACTTTGCACCCCCACGTAGTCGCAGCTTGACCTGCTTTCATACGGATGTGTGTACAGTACAGTTCTTGGTGCTCGTATGGATGCTTGCTTTTTTTATGTTACTGCGGTCGAACCTTTAATGAGGTCATTCGCGAAATGTGAATGTCAAGCTCGCGACGCATGAAGGGCTGCAGTAATGAGGCATCTGAGGTGAAAGAAGGGCTCGTCTCTGATGAACCCGGGATTGACGTCGATGGTAATCACTGAGTTACGGGATCTGACGTCCGTGAAGAGAGGAGAGGAGAAAGAAGACAAAGGGGATATCGAGTGTGAAGGGAAGATGAGCGGAAACTGTACAGGCCTAGGCTACCCCGCGGACTGCATCATCGATCCAGGAGATTTTCGCTTCCTCTCTCTCTCTATCCACCCTGGGCTTCTTTCCAAGGCCCTGTCGATTCTAGCAGGCCCAAGGGGAAGATGATATCTCCTGCCTTTGCTGCATGTGGAATGTGGAGGCAAAAATTCTCCTTTGAAACAGGAAAGGAAGGAAGAAAAATAGGAATGTCACGCTGCAGAGTTGAGTAGAATGCGCTGGCACTTCTATGTTCAATGTTGGCACTGGTATGCGAAAAGGCGTCCGTGCGACAACAACGCGGGATTAGAGAGGGGGAAATTCCTTCCCCTCCTGAAGAGTGAGATGCATTCGAGAAGCAATGATCAAAACTCATTTATTCAATTTCAATGCATATGCGAAATGAGCAATTCGTTAGTTCTCACTTCTCAACATTTCATTTTATTACGCACTTTTCACACCGCTTCAGTCTTTGAAGGGTTATGGAAAGAACTCTATAGGGAGATGGTTAAATCCACCGGTAAGCGGTTGATCCCCGAGCTGAAAGACTTTGATACCTCCTGCCATGAAGCCGATCCTTGAGCCTTGGAAGCGAGCGGAAGTCGCTGGGGGCTAGTACGAAGAATAAGGGGCGTGGGGCAACAATTCGATCTCCCTTCCAAGAATTCATGAGTGATGCCCCGCGATGAGGGGGTGCAGAATGGAGAGTTCGTTGCTTGCTCTGATCGCTCTCGCAATTAATGGCGGGTGCTTGTTGCGAATGATGAGTGAGCCTTCCCAGGGACCGTCTTCCCCTTTAGCATGGATGCGCCACAAGAGCACCATTATAATCCCAGACAACGCCTACGTGATCTTATCTGACGATGGGGCCACCTTGAATTTTCTTGGAGGTGAGTCCTGGTGCCTCCATTGAGATGACTAGCATTTTGGTCTCAGGGTTGTAGAGGTATTCAGGTTTCATCATTTGCGGCGATCAGGAAAGAAAGCTCCTAGGAAGGGGAAGAGAAGGGGAAGACAAACTTGTGCAACATTTCATGTCAGAACAAGAATTCTCTGCGGGAGGGGGTCGAGAAACCCCCTTCTTTCCCCCCTATTCGTTGCTCTCTCGCTATCTGTGTGTATGTGTGTGTGTGTGTGTGTGTAACCCGAACTTAGAAAACAGGCTCCATATGTGACTCGGTCTGTCTCATAACTCCTGTCCCCTGTTGAGAGATTGTTGACTTCTCCCCTTCCCGTCGGGAAACTGATGGGAAAATTCCAGGCCGTAGCAGTGTAGTCTCGGTCATCCGTGGCAGAGGGGAAATGCTAAAAGAAAACGGGGGGATAGTATGGTTTGGAACCTTCCCCTTAGCTTTCTTGCGTGTTTCTACGCGTCATTACATGCGAGAAAAGAAGAGAGAACACATACACACCCCTCCTTCCGAGTTCATTAACTCGTATCGAGTCAGACCGGGATGAAGTTTAACCCAGGCCGTTATTTGATGGCCCAGGAAGAAATCCTCAGGGGCTGTGAAGCACCTGCTGGAGTCCTCCCGTTCTTTTGTCCATTGTTGAGTGCCGAGGCCTCTTTTTTTTTCCTTCCCTTTTTTTTTTTCTTCTCTGTTCTTTTTCCCCTGTGGAGGTTTTGTGAGTCGGAGTGGCTCCGGGGGGCTATCACCCCTTGTCCATCTTCTCTTTCTCCCCCCTCCCCTCTTCTCTGCCTCAAGAATCCGACCAATCTTGCAAATGAGATGAGTGAGGTCCAGGGTTGCCAGATCGTCTCGATGCATTCCATGATGTGGCGGTTTTCTTTTTAATCGCCTCGACCTTGCCAATAACGACTTGTATATTCAACACCTTCCTGAGTCATTCTCCCCTCTCATTTTGTTTTTCATGATGATCATTCAGGATCTCTTCATTGATTATCCTTCGGTGTGATCGGCTGATAACCATTCTCCTTGGAAGAAAGAAAAATAAGAAGAAACAAATATGTGTCGAGAAGGGGTAAATGAATGTCCGTTTTTTCTATGATGCGTCTCCAGTCGTGAAATTATTTACTCTGAGGGGTTGTAATGGTTTCTTTGTCTGTGGGGGTGTCCCTCGATACCTTCGAGCACCCCTGCCTGTGGAAAAGCACTTAACATTGCCGAAGTAAACTATTTTCGAAGGGGCCGGTTTAGATTACAGGGGGAGAGGAAAGGAACCCCTCGTCATTCGGGACAAAGCTTGTAAAGCCTTGTTTTCTCCCTCTATCTCACTTTTTGGGTGGCGTTGCCTATAGGATGGATGGACCCCCATTCCTTCCCTCGAGGGGGAAGAAGAAAATAGGGGTATAGAATGATGTGCACTGTCGGGTATTTGCGGTCCTGGATAATTTTCCACAAAACCCTCCTCGTCCTTTTCATGTCAAGTCAGGCGAGATCTCCAAGGCTTGGGTTTCACTCCTTTTCGGTTTCTTCCCCCCCCCCCCCCTTCCCTTCTCTCCTTTCTGCAGCTTTTTCTCTTTTTATCCCACGTGGGATCCTTGGTTTATTTTTTTTATCTGCAGAAACTGCTTGAAACGAGGTCAAGGTTCCCATATCCATGCCCCGCCTTTCAGCGAATCTAATGCGTCATTTTCGCCAGTGCAGAGTGTACAAGGAAGTGCCAAAATGACGAAATGCTTGATCGCTGATGCGTGTTGCATCGCCTCTGTGTTTTCCTGGATCTCCACCATCACCGCGTTTTTTTTCTTGCACAACGGGTCACACTTCTTGCATTTCTCTCTTTCCCCGTTAATTCGTCGTTCGTAACGGTTGGTCCCGTGATATACTGTGCTGCGCTTCTCACGAAGAGAAAGCGGTTCAGGTGTTGTTCTATGAAGGTTTCACTTGTCAGCTAAATTCAGGAACACATTCAATGCGTAGGAGACAATGAATAAAAGCCTAAGTTTATTAAAAGGAAGGGACTCAAAGCCTTATATTGAATATGTATGAGATGCGAGAAGTAAATTGAAGCATTCCACATTGTTCTATTATCTTCACATTGGCCGCAGACCCACGGTTGAAGGCCACTTCACGTATCATTGGAGACGTATTTGGAGAGACATATCACAGTGGCCTATTTGGCCACTGTGTTATGTCTTTCCTGTCTATCCTGCATTGGAGACGTATCACAGTGGCCTATTTGGCCGCTGTGATACGTCTCCAATGCAGGATGAGAGGATACTCTTCCATACTTCCATACTTGAGAGGATACATTTCCATACTTCGATATAGTTAATTATAATCGGATCTCTTGAAGACGCTACGAAAAGTGGGGGAGGGGTTTACTCTTCGAGTCATTAATCAATGCTGGCCAAGATTCCGATGAAAAATAGTCGACGCTCTTTGGGTGGTCTTCCAAATTGCAAGTGATGAGTTGAGAGTGAAAGAAAACCAAGAAATTGTTGGGTTGCTCGTATTATATAGGAAATTTCTCTATAGCTTGTGCCATGGATGGGTTGGCTGTGAGGAACTGCGTTTTTGTCTGCGTTCTCGCTCCTCAAGCATGAGAGAGAGGAGAGGAGGGAGAGAGCTGTGCCTCTCATCGATCTCCTCGTCCATTTCGAAGAGAGAGGAAAGAAAGAGAAGGGAGGGTGTCTGTGAAATGCGAGTGAAAGAGAGGGAGCGAGAGAACCCCCTTTGCTTTTGCCTTCGCCTTTCCTTTGCCTTGTGCGGGATTATCACTCGCTCCCACGTCATAGCCCGACAACACTGTCATTCTCCGCTGTGCGAACATAGTGTGCCAGCTGGTCCGGGCGTGGCGCCTTAAAAAATTGTGCCGAGTGAATCACGCTTTCGCCCAACTGGGGCATGGTGTCGGGGTCCCTTCCCCGTCCTCTGCGACGTTGTGATAGTTGATTTTATCCCGGAAATAATCAGTGCTTGATGAGTGTCCCCCCTTGCTCCATCGGTTGAAGGCAACAAAAAAAAAAGCCTCTCAGACGCGTCTCCTGATGAGGAAGTCACGAAGGTGAACCGGTGATTGAATGCAGGTTCGCGACCCCTTTTATGGAGCGCAGAACAAAAGCCTTGCGAAATGTGCTCGGGTTTATAATGGGAACAACTCTGACGATCGTATATGGGGGGGAGAGAGAGAGCTCAGCGTTTACACGCTACCTTATTCAGTTTTTCCCCCCCCCCCCCCCCCTTTGGATGCCTTCATTCCGCTGAGTCAGGACGAATGCCGCCTAAACATGGTATTTCCAAGGCATGATGGCGTGCCGTTCGTGTTTCCTTGCGACAAGGTCTTCAGTAGGAGGAAGCAGGAAGAGGGAGTAAGAAGTAGATGGCCTTGGTTAATGGGGAAAAGCGGATCTCGACTGACTGGAGATGGGGATCAGAAGCAGAAAATCCTCTTCGGCGGGAGGAGAGGGGCTTCTTCATACCTTGGGGGCAGTGGCGGAGTTATAACTTCAAGGCATGTCGGGGGGGAAGGGAAGCAACAGAGAGCTTTGGCCTCGTGAATTTCAATCTTCCCTTTTTTGTTCTTCACCTGCTTCCCCCTTTGAATTTCATCAAGGTCTGTTTGACCTTGCCCAGCCGTCTCGAGGTCGTCGTGTCAGCATTCACCGGAGGACATTCATCCTTTTGTGTTGAAATAGTGTGAAGTCTCCTCAGTCTCGTTCTTCTCACTTGGAATATTTTTTTTCTTCTCAGTGAAAGAGCCTGGTGAATAGAGCATTCCGGTGTGACTAATCAGGGTCTCCCCCAACTGGTCCTCTCTCTTTCTCTCTTTCTTTTGCTCTCTTTATGGCCAGTTTTTGCCTCGTTCTTCCTCGACGGTGAATGCATTCCCCGTTTCCGCTTTCTGCTCCAACTGGGTCACTCGGATCGCCATTCACGTATAGAAAGGGAGGTCGTGATCTCTTCCACAAACCAGGATCTATATGATTTTCTTCCTCTTCCTCCCCCGGCTCCACTTGATCATCATGTCCCCAGGAAACTAGGTCGACGGCTCCCCCTATTTGGGTCGGGGTATCCTCTGTCTCGATCGATCCGTCCCTTGAAGGGGGAAGGGTGGAGGAAAAAGTGACGAATGCCCTGGAAAGCCGAATGGGGGAAGGAGGAAAAGATAAAATATGCGGGGGGAGAAGACGGTGCCAAAACATGGCATGACGCACATGAACACGGGCTTCGGCCAAGGTCAGACGAAAATGAAAAAAAAAAGAATGGAACGCAATGGGGCCGCTTCGTTGTCCAAACTTTTTTTCCAGCCATGTTGCTACCATTGTAGTGGTAAAGACATCCGAGTCACCTCCGCGTGTGGTTAATGATGGGCTCTGCTTTCTAGAGCATGTCCATTGTGTGCGATTTTGGAATCCTGTTTCAATTTTTTCTCCCGAGTTATCCTGATCATTCTGTGCCAATTATGCATGTGGATTGGTGAAAGTCCGACCAGATTTTTCTTTTGTTCAGCCTTCGATCGATGACGACATTGAAGTGTGAGGGACGTGTCCCTTGCGGTGAGGGACGTGACGAAACATAGGCATTTTATCCCCTTCCATGCGTGTTGAAGGCCACTGTTTGTTGTTTTTCCACGATAACATTACGTAGTCATGGACAATTCGATATCTAGGTCGTGGGTAACGTCCACCGCGGTTCACAGTGAGTGTCGATGATTCGGGGAAAAGGGCGCAGGTCGTCAATCGACCTCTTCCCCCGCTTTTGTGGGACCGTATGTTTATGTGCCACGCAGAATCCTCGGTTGCTTCCAAGGAGGAAATATCTATCATAAGGAAGGCCCTTTGTGGTCCTTGCGTCCTTGAAATACCCCCTTCTGCGTGGGGGCATTCGGGGCACCCATTCCTTGCACAATGATCACGTCTCACTATCTATCTATCGGCGTGTTCGATTTCCCCCCTAATTTGCAGGCTTCCTTCATCTTCTCCTCGGGGCATTGCTTGTTTCTTTTTTTATGTCATGGTAGTCCCACTTCGACTCGCCATGACGGAACTGCTTCCGCATCGGAATCGCTATGCTAGGCCTAGCCTACTTTACATTCTTCATCATTTTTTTTCTCTCTCGCCCAGGGAAATTCCAAGTTGGATCCCGAGGAACGGAAAGATGAGAACCCGAAAAGAGTGAAAGGGAGACAATGAGATCCGGGGGTACCTGACGACTGTGTAGGCTGCTTCGAAAAGCCTCGGTTGTAAAGGACCAAAAAAAAAAAAAAAGGAACCGATTGGACTGATAGTACCGTGCTCTGGTGGATTTCTGGTCGAGTTCTTCAGAACATATTCTGTGATATCTGATACAACTCTCGAATTTCCATCTCGGCAAGTTGCTCATCTTGAGTGCCGTCGTCGTCCTACCTCCCGGATTTCGTCGCTCGTGTGAATCTAGTGGAGCGTATGAACTTCTTCCTTCTTCCCAACCACAGCACTCGTCTGTGATATTTTTTTTTCCTCCACTGCGTAAATTATTTTGAGTGCATTCTGTAGAGGGGTCTCTTCGTCAAACCAACATGAGACACATCCCTCAAGACAAGGTACTATTTCATGTTTCTTCTTTTTTTCCCCTTATCATCTTGCATGCGTATCGAATGACAAATCAGATGTACGCCGTTGGGCTTTTATGGATAAGACTGGGATGGATTTATGGCTTTTGGGTTGTGTACTCGAATGTAAGTGCTAAGAAACAGCTTATAAATTCGTAGAATCCGTTACATGGAAGGATTGCTGGAGCAGGAAGTATTTGACGGAGGTTTGAGAGGTTGATTGATGTGGGATGATGTGGGATTTCCAGGTAAACCTCCGCCTGATTCTGGTGAGTGGGAAGACGAAGGAGTACCTGTTCAATCCCACGGAATCTGCAGGGGAGATCGCCCAGTATGTGTTTGATCACTGGCCAGAGGGTGAGTCCTACTACATACGGGGGAGTTGGCAGGATCGCGTCTTGGACCCATTTCACTTAGCCGAGCCGAGCCGATCCATCATGTCTGTGAGGAACAGGGTTGACTCATGCTTTCTCCTCTCACGCCGACTGGGTCCCATGCCAAGTGTCGGCTCGATTTGATGTTCAGGACGTGTTCCAGACACCGGTGTCGGAAGGAATGTCTGTGTTATGATTATCGGTGCAAGTGCAAGTAATTCCCAGGAGTACAGTCTGGCTTGTGTTGAAAATAACGAGAGCCTATGTGGTTTTACGTAGAGACTGATGCATTGCATCCATAGAAGATTAATCTGAAAGTATTGGCAGAAGCTTTACTTGTCCGAGATGCAGTGCAACATTCAACAGGAAAAGCGTTATTAAGAAAGAAAGAAAGAATAATAATAAAGTAACTCCCTGTTCAAATAGCAGAACCTAATGAAGTCATAGCAAGAAATGAACAGTTTGGATAAGTGAATCCAAGTGGTCCAAGGTGATCCATGCAAAGAAACTGGTGCTTTCAAAACCATCTTTTCCTCCTCTGTGATACGCGTGTGTGAGTTATGACTGAGACAGCCTGCATGCATGAATGAATCGTCCCTTCGCAGAGTGGAGTGAGGAAAGCGTGTCGAAGGCAGAGATCCTGCGGCTGATCTACCAGGGCAGGTTCCTTCACGGTGATGTCACCCTTGGTGCTCTGGGCCTTCCGACCGGGAAGACCACCGTCATGCATTTGGTTCCTCGTGAGAACCTCCCCGAGCCCAACTCCCAAGGTGAGCAGAATGAATATATGGAAAAAGGAAAAGGAAAAGCCCGTATTGTCCTCATCTTCATGCCTTTCCCATCTTTCTCTGCATGATGACTTCCTTCCTCCGGGGAAATTTATGGGTTTTGACGGCTCTTGAGACTTATGACAGTGAGAAGAGAAAGCCCGAGGAAATGTCTTTCTCACCAGAGAACTATGAATATGGAGAATTCCTTCCGTTTTTGGCTAGCAAGAAAACAGAGATATCCAGGAAGTGACAGACTTTGGCCTTACCCTTTTTGTATGGGAGTGTTTCTGTTATTCAAGGACTTGCGCCTTTTCTTTCTCTATTTCCTTTGACTTTCAAGTATCACAGGTACTCTTTAAAAATAAGACACAGTTACTTAGGGGTTAAAAATAATATTTCCTTGGAAAATTGAGAAGTAGTTCCTTGATTCGTCATAATTGCTTCTAGAAATTATCATCAAACTAGCGTTGACTCCTTAGTAAGGGAAGGCATGAAGGTTTTGGGTGTAGCTGCATTTGATGGCGGCCTCAGGATATGTTCTTGTGAATCCCATCTGCATGGCTATAGACTATTTGATCCTCCTTAGAGCTTGGGTGCTTCTGTCACTGCAAGAACTTGTCTCTATTTTGCTAATTTAGAAGAAGTAGTAGTATCTAAAGTAGTATCTTTCCATTCTTCAGGCTTTGTACTCCCACACTGGCATCATCATCCACTTTGGCTTTTATTGTTTTGATTTCTCTTGTGTGCTGCACCATAACCAGAAGCAGAAAAATAAACATCAGTCAAGCTAGAAATAATGAGCGTTTTTAGGAACATCATCATTACAGGTGCAAGTTCTTTTGGTTCCCATCTGAGTAGTCATTACAGATACTCTTTAGACCAGTGGTGCACAACCTTCTCCCCCTGGAGGGCAAAATTGAGACTTCAGCTCATGTTTGAGGGGTTTGAGGGCCGTAGGCCCTTGGATATCAAGTGAAATAGGCCACATATAGGGATTTTTAGAGACCGGAGGCATCCAAGAGTCAGTAAAAAAGATCTCAGTGGGTTGTGGGTTGTGCATCACTGCTTTAGGCCTTCTTGAATTATGTGATAAATTAGCGGTAATACGTTATTAGTAACCTACCTGACAGACAGACTAATGAGGCACTGTTGGACACATCTCACCTTGTGGTCATGTCATTTGGTGGTTGTTGATGCTGATCTGACTCTAAGAGTACTAAAAGTATATATTTATAGAATACAGACTGATTTGGAGCAAAAATTACTTGTGTGATTTGGACATTTACAACATTGAGAAAAAAAAAAAGGCATGATTAACTGGTGTTGCAAAGTGCTTACAGTTAAAGAAACAAACTTTTCCCTTTTAGCAAAGACAGTCAAGTCAATTTCAACTGCAAGGTTGCCTACTGATTGACATTTGCTACCTTGGTGTGCCTTTTTGGGGATTCCATGTGCATTAATGAAACATGTTTCTGGAGTACTGAATAGGCCTGAACAAGAAGGGTAGACATGTAGTCATTCATGAACCTTTTCATGTATAGGGCCTGATATATGAGGCAAGTCCTTGCTTACAAGGACTTGCCCAGAGGCATGCCTTGTCTATACATGACTAGCTATGCTCTAGCAAGTCCCAACAAGTGCTTGCTTCGACTTTCATCTTGGTTCAAAATCTTAGACGGGTTAAGTGCGATCTTTCGTGATGCGACTTTTTCTTCCAGTCTTCACGACTTCCGAGATAAAAACAATTCAAAACGCATAAATGCTTGTGAGCAAATTGCACTCTGATCGGTTGGAAAGTCCCTGTAAGAAGCAATTGGGGTAGGGCTCATGGCATCCCCTGCACTATGGTAGGAGTGGATGGGGTCTTGAGTTTAGGTTTCTTGATATCAGTAAGCCATTGTCTGAAATGGCCCCTCTGTATTCAAAACTAAATTGTGCAAGAGATATTGCTCACATGATTGGGTGCATCATCATGAAGAGAAGACAGAACTGGGAAAGAAGTTGTGAAGTTTAGACAATGCCATGTCTGCTGAGGCATGCATCTTTGGGTGCTCACAATAACCACAATAATGAAATAAACACAATCCTTGTTATTGCTGGAAATGAAATGGCTTCCTTTCTCTGATCCCTGACGGAGCGATTATGGTACTCCATCATAATATTCTAGGGCCAAGGTCAACCATGGAAGTCAGTAATAAGGGCCTCAGTGGCTTCATTGGAGAATTGTAATGCCATGTCACAGAAGAGTATGCCTAGGTTGTGGTCTGGAGGTATATAGAGACTAGGTCTTAGTCAAGATCTCTAGGCATACAATGGCAATGACTTGGGAAAGATCACATTGACATCTATTTGCAGGCATTAGTTTTAGCTCTTTTTGACTTTGTTTCACAGATGCATACAAACTTTTGAACAAGTGGAGGCAAGTCCTTGCCAGAGTTCATTTGCTTTGTGTACTCTCTTGCACTCTCTTACTCCATGTAAGCAAGGACTTGCTTCATGTATCAGGACCTTATTGTATATGCTGCTTGGCAAGCTGATAAGATTCATTATATCAGTGGTTCTCAATGTTTTTGTAGCAACAGCTTCCATTTTTGGAAATGAGATATCCAGACACCCCAGCATGTTCATGGAGTTCCATACATAATGATATTGGTCAAACTATAAGTAAATATTAGGGAAGCCAGGACCTCTGATTTCATTATGAAGGGTTTAATTTGAACTGTTGCTTAGCATTCAAAGAATATTTATTCAAACTCTTCATTTGTTAAATATTTCACTTCAATTTGATACCTGTGCCTCCCAAAGAGAGGAAATCAGGACACTGATCATTATATGAAGTGATCCTACATAGGTAATGCTTTTTTTTTCTATATACACCCAGAATAAGATCATGTTAACATGCACACTTGGTGGCAAAAGCAATCAGGATTTTCATTGGAGCAACAATATTGACCTTGGTATTCTTCCTTGGTAGGCTCTCTCTTAATGAATGTGTATTGCAGGAATATGGAATATGAGTTCATTTATATTTAAATTGACTCATGATATGCTCCTGGTGCACAATTTGTTAAAAGATTAGATTGAAGTCAGAAGTATATTTTGAAGACAGTTCTTCATAAGTTTTCTGTCCATTTCATTTAAGTGCACCTTGATTACACCAGTTCAGGAGCATTGTAGCCTCATGGTCTTCCTTGGGTGACAGGTCTAAAGAAATGCTCTCAACATTCATAGCACCCTTGTCAGCCTCTTGAAGTACCTCTGTGTGGCATTATACAAAGGTTGAGAACAACCAAATTGTCATTGGAAGTACTGCTAGGAGTGCTGACAGTAGGTCAAAATGTGAGACTTATGAAAATCACATTGGCAACCTTGCAAGAAGTTGTCAAGATTGGTTCAGTAAATAGGGGACATATGTGATTTTTTAATTATTTATTACTACTATTCAATACTTCCTATGCTTATTCACCACTTGAGGCCTCCAAAATACATGTTGTCACCCTTGCCCTGAGGCTAATGCATTGATACCTTGTTTTTTTAAATGCACTTGGCACTTTTTTGCTTCAGTAATGCTATATGCTCTGGATAATTAATACCTTTTAGTACTATCAGTGCTAGATCAATTTTAGAGGCTCACAAAAGACAAACCTCTGAAGCAATTACATTGTTGAAATCAGTTTTGCAAATGTTTGATCTAATTTAGTATTTTTTTTAATTCTTAGTACTTATATTGCCAGATTAGTACTTGACCCCAAAAGTTACAGTGCTAGACCAAGTTGAACTCAATGGCATCACTTTTGCTGAAATAGGCTTGTAATACAGGGTGTCTGAAAAGGATTACAATTAAAAATTAATATTTCTGGAAGAAAATATAGTAGGGGAAAAGTTTGCAGGAACTAAATGTGAGACTAGTCCTTTTTTTTTTTTACACAGTGTAGTTCAATATGCTCACCATTTTGAGGTCTACACATATCCAAATAATCTTTCACTTCCCTCCAGGTATTCAGTAGCACATCATGCATAATGGCTTGAACACAGCTACAGTCCTTGTCCTATTCATCGATGGTAGACTTCATGTCTTCAAAACCCTTAACCCTGGTCTTATACTCAATGTCTTTTGACTCCACAAGAAAAAGTCTAGTAGGGTCAGGTTTGGTGAAGTTGAGGACCATGGGATGGATCCCCCTATGGCAATCCATTGATTCGGGAAATGCTCACTAATAAACTAGCTGATGTGATTGCTAAAGTGGGGAGTATAGAGAAAGCTCAATTATCGCCTGTCTGGTCACAGAAAGAACTACTTCTAATCCATAAACACCAGCAAAATTCTCATTTGTCATACTTGGGCTCCATTCTGCTCCCCAAAAACAGGCTTGAGACAAAAGGAAGGCAGGGGTTTGACAGCTTTTGACATGTCATAAGAATGCCACTCTATTAAGGGCTCATGCTGCCTGGTCCTTTCTGGGCCTGGATGACTATGTGTGCCTGGTCTATGTAATTGCTGCACCCAGGAGCACAGCAGAGGCAGATGGAATATTTCCTGATTTTGAAGTCTCATTATCTACACAAAGGCCTTAGCATGAGACATGGTACAAGTGAGCTTAGAGTGGGAGCCAGATTACTTGAGATAGAAAAAATGGTATTCTGGATTAATACTCACATTTGTTTTTGCTCTCTTCCCTACAGATCAACGGCAGAAGAGCAAAGGTCGAGGAAGCCAATGCTGCTCCCCGTCTTGCTCTATCTTGTAACTCCATCTGGGGTTCATCTAGGCTATTGAAAATGGAAAACGGGTCCTGATATCCTCCAGAAGTGGCCAATGCGTCGTTGTGGGATGAGGGATGACACTGGGAAGACAAGTGAACTATGTAAGGGAAAAAGAGGAAGAGAACCCTTTGCTTGCCCCCTGTGTCTCCCCCGGGTTGTGATTTTCAATGGTGTGAATGAGCGTGCACCCAAGACTTTCCCCCCCTGTGGCGTATTGAGCATGCTTGTGACACCAGAAGAAAATTTATGAGAAGTCGTATCGATTCTGGGGATACGGACTCCCTCTTGAAAAATTTAGTGATCTCCTTGAATGATGAAGTTTGTCTGCCTGTTCTCTTATTCCTCTAGCTTTGGAGACATTTTCCTCCAATTCTGTCATGATATTGGATTTTCCCTTTGGATGTCCCTTTTCTGAGTTACCAGCCAAAGCATGCACACTTTATTCTTCCAGACACAAATTTTTGAGAGGGTTTTTTCTTGGACCACATGGATTATATCGAGTGAATCTGAGTCTTTCTAGAATGAAAATTTTCTTGCCTTTATTTTCCCTCAACCCAATATTTTCATCCCACTTCAGCCTACAGTGAATCATTCTCCCTGCAAAATTTGTCAGTGATGAACATGGATGTTTGTTTCATTGGAGGCTTCATGAAAAAAAGATGATGTTATCTACTTGCTGGTGTCATATTTTTCATGTTAATTCTTTGTCTGTACATGCTTGGGGATTCTTCTGAAAGTGGCCAAGTAGGTCAGAGGTGATGACTCTCTTCAGTCATGATATTCTTTTGAGCTTTCACCCATTGGTACAAATGACCCACTTTGGTAGTGATTTCCCTTTCTTTTGCATGACTCAACTTGGAAAAGGGAGATTCATGAATGTCATGATTGCTGCAATTTGTTGAAATCATTGGTAAGAAAGGGAAATCCAGGTACTGTTGCTAGGAGTCATGTAAGATTTTGCAAAACACAGGTATCTCACTGGTTGCTGAAAGTTTGATCTCTTGTTTGCTTAATCCAAGAAACATATTGATGATGGTACTCAGTGCAATAGATGGAGTACTTCAACACTGATCATAGATATGGTAATAGATGCAGTACTTGAACACTGATTGTAGATATGGTTATAGATGCAGTACTTGAACACTGATTGTAGATATGGTAATAGATGGAGCACTTAAAGGCAGCACTTATCAGAAGCAACAAGACCTATGCATTTTTCTTCATAGTCCGGTTATAAGAGTGGGTACGTCAATCATACTTGAAGTTTCATGCTCTGAGATCAAGATAGTCTCTATAGGCTGATATATACTTCATTCCTGCTTCTCATAAAACAGGATTGACACAAAAACCACAGGAGTAAGGCTGGGTTTAAAAGATAAGAAACTGCATCCTATTAAGGGATAATGCCACTTGGTCCTTTCAGGGGCTATATAAATCATGGTGTGTTGAATCTCTGCATGATTGTGTGGTATGCTAGTGCAATTGACACCTTGGTGGAGTTACCAAGGTGTCAATTGCACTAGCATACCACAAAGGACTGCACAAAGGACACTTGATCTCTGATGTCCATACTGCAACCATGAATTGAAGAGGTATGAAATTACTTTTGAGATGGATTTGCTACTTGACACTGCATAATGTACAGGATGAGTTAAACCATTCACAACCAGTGACATTTCCCCTTGACAGTCATTTATGGGAGTACAAGTGCATACCAGTACACTTGTAGATGTGAATGGGTTAAGCCAAATGATTGCTTGCATGCTTCAAAACAAGGTGATCAGGTGCTTGAGCTCATTTTCAATTTATCATAAATTATACCCAGTAAATTGTTCTTTTTCAGATGATATTCTGCCATGCAGTATGGAGTCATTTCCAGTTAGACACTTGATTATGGAGAGCGTTGCTGTCTGAAACGTCCTCATAGAAGTCTTTCTGCCTGGTGCATAAGAGATTTTGAATGCAACCTGCTCCTTGTCAAAGTTATCTGACATCACAATCTAGAAGGTAGTCAGAAGCTAAATAATTTTTCATCTGTGACTTTTCAAGTACATGCATGAGGTTTCATTTGAAGAAAATGAGAACTTGACTTTAACTGTTCCCAACTTGGTTTTTCAAATGGCCATGAGATTCAGTCAAGAACATAAGTTGGCCATATTCTGTATGAAAACATGTGCTTGACTCCTCACTTTAAAAGATATTTCTGCTTAGGGCATGGCTGATTAGACTCTCTTTGTCCTATGGAACTTCTATTTTAGTTTATGTGACCTTGTTAACTGTATTAGTGATGTGAGGTGTAGCAGCCAGGGTCACCCAGAGGTTTCCAGGGGCCCGGGGCAAACTAAACCAGAGACCTCCTTGGGGGGGCCCCTTGGGACCCCTTGATATGTGGGGCCTGGGGCAGATTGCCCCAATTGTCCCCCCCCCCCCCTCTGGACAGCCCTGGTAGCAGCTGCACAAGCTAGAGACCACTTTCAACCCTCCTGGAGAATGGCTGCTGAATTCATAGAGCTGTTAGGCAGTTAACTCTTCCATCATTCTTATATAACAAAAACGGTTTCAGATATTGAAGGGGGCATGAGGTACAAATAAATCTCTATATAAATGAAATGCACATGTAATGTACACCTTCATTGAAGGGAGGACATGATGCAAGAACCTCTAATTTCAAGCTTTTCTCAGAAAAATGCTCAGCAAACAGGCAAAAAGCAATCTTCCATTTCTTGAATTCATCTTTGATGGTTACTAGGAACTATCAAACAGAGGCCCAATCAAGGGAACCACAGAAGTTCCTCTTCAAGTAAGGCAATCTGTGTACCCATAAAGCCCATTTGATTCATCTCTTTAAAAGTGTAAGAACCTTCTCAATGCTACTTGAAATAGGATGTATGCAGTTGGCTCATCCTAATGGACAATTCTAGAGGTCTCAATAAATATATTGTCCCCAAAATAAATCCCCAAACACATGACCAGTTCAGTCTTTGAATAACTTATTCTTGATGGCAGAGTTCAACTGGAAGTGCTAAGATATCATAAGCTATTTTGAGCATTGCTGGAACTGCATGGTTTCAGCAGTACTAAATGCTCAACTCAACTTTTTAGCTCAACTTTATTTTTTGCCCATTTAACCTGTTTTTCATTTGTAACACTCCAAGTAAGTTTCTGTATACAGAATGAAACTGTACTGACATACCCAGGTAGCACACTCTGCTGGGATGCAGCTGGGAAAGAGCCGAGTGTGCAGCTGTGAAAAAGTGGAGAAAATCAGCAGATTCTCAAGTGGGAATGTCACACGTTATGCAGCTGAGTAGCAGCAGAGAAAATAGAAGAAAGCACTGCTGTAGCTTAGCTGTGATCCAGCTGAGCTACAGCTGTGCTGGAAGCTGGTCTGCCCTGCTGCACTGCAACAGAGCATATGCTTCCAGCACAACTGGATCACAGCTGAGCTACAGCAGCGCGCGCTTTCTTCTATTTTCTCTGCTGCATAACGTGTGACACTTGAGAATCTGCTGATTTTCTCCACTTTTTCACAACTGCCTCCTCATAGAGAGTACTACCTGGGAAATCCCTTTACCTCTCCCTCCAGAGATAACGACATTAAGGATAAAACCAATGTTTGTGATTGAGTTAGGTAAAGCTCTTTGTTGGTTATGTGCATCCAAGAATGCAATGTATCTACAGGATCTATGAACTATCATGTGCATCTCATGGAACTTGTAGCTTGCCAGGTCTTGAGAGAACTTTGCAAGTCGGGTAACAATAAGTTGTTCCGTCTTTTTTTTAAATGTGCAGTTTACACAATAAATGGATGGAGGCTCAGGAACTCCAAGACACTGTTTTCATGTATCTTTTCCTTCTTTTCTTGAAGGGTGGGGGGGGGCATGTGCCATCCTGGTCCCCCTGAAGCTATGCTGCTGGTTTGCACCTTAAGTTAGTGATAGATCAAGCATTCATGATTGATGCCAATAGCCTTTAAAATGGCTGTTCTGATACAAAGTGGCAGATATAATAACAAGACAAAACTTTGTGTGGAAGTACCCTCATGGACATAGGTTCTTCAAGGAGATGGGCTTGAAAGTTACTCAAATGTGAGCATCCTTGTGGCTATCAAACACCCTAACTCTTTTTGATTTGAAATTTCTTTGGTATCTTTTGATTGGTACACATACACATAGCGAAATTGCCTAATATTATTATTTAATGCATTTCTTTGAAAATATTTGGAGTTTGCCAAGCAGATAGAGCAGAAAATGAAACCCTTGAAATTGGGGCAATTTGTTTGAAAGATAAACTGTAATGTGGTTTTATTGTCAACCTATAAAAGGAAAAATGGCTCTTATGCAGTCTGCAGTTCACTTAGCAATATTCCTGTGCATGATCCTTTATAAAACATACAGCTGAAATTTGGAGAAAGTCTCACTGTATATGTCAAATATTTAAGCCCATGCAATGTCCCAACTCAAAAATTCTTTCGACCTTAACATCTGTGTTGGATGTCCCAAGCGAAAACCTGAGAAGAGCTAAGGGTGATGTTAACTGCAGAAACTCATAGGAAGGTGGGATCTGTCACATCTTTTGCTTTTTAGGCCCATGCACATAGGAATAAATCAAAAGGCCCTGGCCCCTCCTGAGGATTAGAGAGAAGTTCAAAGGTTCATATAAGGGTATCTGCTTCTTTCTTACCTTTGTAATTTAGTGTCATTAGTTCAACACTTTGAAACTTGTGAAAGCTTTAAAAAAAAGGAAAAAGCTACCAGGAAAGGGATGCCATGTATTTGTCACTTCTTGTGAAGTGAAGATGTGATCTTGTACTCTTATCATCTTAAGAAAAGATGAAGCATAGTAAGTTGCAGGCAGAAAAGGGACATATGAAGTTTTGGGAGTATTTGATAATAAAGAAATACAGAACTATTGACAATCTGGATGGGGTCTACTGGGAACCAGGGAATAAGGCTGCCAGTTCTGGAAAATGTGGTCACCTAAATCCTCACCTATGAAGACTACCAGTTCAAGGGCTGAAATCACCAATTTATATTGTCCTGAAAATTTTCAGAATAGCATTTAGCTACAGAAAACTGAAAACCAGAGAACTCCTGCACAAATGAAATGAATTTCCTGTTTAGAGCCCCACTACTTAGTTAATGGGCACTAAAGATTCATGTCCAAGTCATAAATCATGATAATGAGGCATACACCAGCTGTGTAACTTAACTCTTTCACTGTGTACTAGAATCAATATATTGATAGGTTAGGGAGGACTACCTGCAGTGTGAAAAAAGTCTACCTCTGCAGCGAAAGAGTAAACCAGTTGGCATTATTACCACTTGGTAATGAAGATGGGAACACAATCTATAAGCAAAAGGTGGCTATATTGCAATCAAAGATTCATCATGAGGACGGTGTGAGATAATCAAGTTATCTCATTCTATTTTCACCTTATTTTAACTGGTAGCCATTCAAAATCCAAAACATGTATGTTCTCAAATTCAATCATCTTCCTCCTCATCATCCTCAGAATCCCCATCCTCTTCATCATCATCCTCTCCAGGCACATAATCATCATCATCATCATCATCACAGTTTCTGTCTGTCCATGTAAAGCCAGATGCTCCACTTGGGTAATCATCATCATCATCATCTGCTGCTTGGGTTCTGCCAAACTTATGAGTCCTCACTGGAAGAAAGAAGATCCAATCAGGTGTACATTCAAAATCAGTTGGTGACAAACTCGAGCAGAGAATTGTCAGAGCACAGTTGCACTAGACCTAACTAATCAGACCAAGGGGTTATTTGAACTAAGGCCTGCTGCAAGAGTCAAATACTCCCAAAAGTCGTGTTATCAAAGTTTCAGCCTTATGATTCCCATCAATATTGTCATTATCAATAAGGCATGCAATGCCACCAATGCTGACCCCTTAACTGGCTAGACAAAACAAACTCTGACAGTGGTGCTACCAAAGAGAAAAGGACCACTGCTCTTCTGCTAATCTGTCTAACTTGGCAGGAATACATATGGGGTGATAAATAAAAAAATAGGGTTCACTTTTGTTTGAGACTCAGTGCTGGCCTCATTGCAAGTGAAACCCACTCTGTAGGAAATTGAGAATACTCAATATTTTATCTATCAAGAACTTGCTGATTCTGATCATGAGCCAGCTATGGGCTGACTTGAAAGCCACTAATTACAAAAAGGATTTGCACAAATAAAGAGAAGCCTAGAAGGGACAAGATTGCTAATTGTCACTACTTCATAAAGGAAGAGATCTATTGAGCAACTACTTCAAGGATCAGGTTTGCCAACAAAAGTATCCCAAAAATTAAAATTGAATAGGTCAAGAAACTTCAGAAAATAAAGCTGAACACATCCCCAACTATAGGCACAAAGAAAATGCAGCTGATAAGTGCTTTTGAGTAGATAAAGAGGGACACTTTGGGCATCAATTGGCACTGACAACATGTAGTCCCTAAATACACCCAAGGTCAGAAGGAGTGGGCAAAGGCTGGGTGCCTTCACCCCACCAATCCATTGAGTCTGACTCTTCCAAGATCAACCTCATGGTTGATGAGACTTACATCCCACTGGGTGCCATGGATATCCCTGGGAAGAAGTACTATTATTGTGTCAAGAAGAGTGATGTGGATTATGCATTCAAGTTTATACCCAAGGCTAAATTCACTCAACAATATCTGTTCTGGCAGGTACTTGATAAGTCTGACTGCATTTTGATTCCCTTTGTATCAAAAGGTACATTGACTGCCTAAACCTAAATCAGTGTCTGAAGAACTTCCCATCATTGAAAATTACTACTAGTTATATGTAGTAGTTACTACTACATGTCATCTTCTGGATGGACATGGCTCCTTATCAATTGGCAAAAGTGGTCCAAGTCTGGCTGAAGTCCTAGGGTATAAAGTTTGTGGCCAGAGAGATTAATGCCCCCAACTCTCCTAAGGTCTGACTCATTGAGCAAGACAGATACTTGGAAAGAAGGGCGAAGGCCATGAACCTCAACTCTTTCAAGTGGACCTTGTCAAATTTGTTGCAACAAGTGACAGACAAGGTGGGACCTCATGTGGTCACTTTGAAGCCAGCTTAGAAAAGTTGGTTGTCGAGGCATCTATACCCCTTGCAGAGTGATGAATTGTATAGAGTGGAAGTGGTGTCTTTATCAAATGAAATTTGAATATTGTAACTTATTTAGGTACTGATTAAACAAACAAAAGTGAACCCTATTTCTTGGCCACCAAGAAGCCAAGACCACTTATCCATCAACAACCATGTCCAGAACACTGACAGGAATGTGAATGTTTTGACAATTGATAGATAAGTGTCTGCAACTCACCAGACATGGAAAGATCCTTGGTGGCTGAAGTGGTATGACTGCACTTTGGACATGGAAATGCCTGCTTCTCATCATACTTGAAGCCCTTCCTCTTGATGTGATCATCACACCAGCACAATTTACATCTCAGGCAGGAGTGCTGACCTAGCTTGTTGCATGAGACACCTGCAGGAAAGACATTTCACCCTAAACAATACTGGATTCTTTCAAAGTCACTTTTACATTTAGAGAAATCATAACTCAAAGAACAACAAAATGCATTAAAATTTTATTTGAAGCGATAGAAGTGTATTTCAAAGGTTTCTCTTCACAATCACTGATAAGCACATTTTCAAACATTTTCCTCACAATTTGCTCAAAATTACCACCATACCATCCCTGTAGATACACTCTTCCTAAAGATGGCCTCACTTTGAATGACCTGATTTCATATTCCTGGGGTGATACCCATGATGATTCTCTTTCCAATTGGCACAGCTTTGGATTAATGTGTCTATAAGACATTTCAGAAACTTCAGAGACAAAAATATGGCAGGCTCACATGTTTCTATGGCATCACTGACCCATCCTGTCAGTATTGGAAGAGTTTTGGTGAGCTAAAAGGAGCAACATGAAGCAAGACTTGAAATTTCTATGGCTTGAGCAAGATGGATCCTTCACACCACCCACCAAAAGCTTGGAGCTGCTTCATGGTCATTTTTATGATCACATGATTTAATTCAAGGTGACATTCCTTGGGACACTGATAGAACCAACATGTGTATCACCCCAAAAAATGCAAACAAATCATTCAAAACATAGCCATTGATTTGAAAATAAGGGAAAATAAAGTAAAACGTAAAGACTTTACTAGATGCTCTGTTGCTGCTTTGAAGAAACTGTAATATATTTCTCATATTTTTGGTTATATTTTGATTCCTTCATTGAGTTTTAAAGACCCTGTATTTCTGAACTGTGCAGGGTCCCATGACAACTGAGATCATCCACAAGTGGGACTCACATTTGTAAGTCTCAGTCTGGAGAGTCTGACAGGAGGCTTGATGTTCAAACTGGTCATCCTCACAGAGGAAATTTGAACAGTAAGGACAAACAAAGATTCGTCCTCCATGATCCCAGACTCCCCTTTGACATTCAATACAGTCAGCATCTCGAAGTGGGCACGAGCAGGCATGACTTGTCAGGCACACCCTTCCATGGCAAACCCAGGCTTCACAGAAGTCGCAGATTGCTCCCTGACAAAAGCATAATACCATGTGCAACTCAATATATGCCTTTGTCTTACAGTCAACAAAAAGATAGGTAATCCCATGCTCAATGAGGCCTAAGCAAAGCATATGACTTACCACCATGCCCAATCCAGTAGTGAAAGAACCAGGGTGTTTCACAACACAATCTCCCGACTTCATCATGCACTTAGCCTTCCCACATTGAGCACAAACTGGCAAACGCTGCAGTGCCTGACAGAAGTAACAAAAGGCCCTGTTTTTCTGCTTCCTGGAAGATCAATCAAGGGCAATGACAATCACGCAACAACAATGTATCTAGGGAGATGTCGAAGCCACTCTACTCACCTTCCGCACTTGTCACAATCCTGCAGGATATAAAAGGTGATAAATTCAAGTTATGCCAACTATAGTAGATCCATATCAACGACTAAAAATTATGAAAATAAAAACTGGATTTTAGAAGTATAGGCCTACCATGTTGAAGTTGCATGGTCGCTCTACCAAATCTTGTTTCTCCTTCGAAGACTGAATCTTCTTTTGATGCAATTTTTGTTTTTCATGCTTCTTTCGCTGTCCAGTTTTCTTCTTGGGCATGGTGATGAGTTACTTCAGACGATACACCTACCCTGTGGGCTGCTCCGATCAATACACCAATCCCGCTCAGAAAGTTAGGCCTAGATTGTTTCAGGGCTTGAGCCACATGGGAGTAAGCGGCACGCACACTATGAAGGGCGCAGCCATGCCACCTCTCCTCAGCTGCTTTGGTTCTGCGCCAAGAAATTTGCATCTGTGATGTGGTGCGGTGTGGTCTGCGCAGTCCACGTGGCTACAGTAATGGATTGGTTGTTGACGTGAATGAGGAGAGACAAACTTGGTGTATCTGTACTGATCCACCCTTCGACAGAGCGGACACTGTTGGCCCGACCAGGGAGATTTTCTGACCTGACTTTTGCTTATGTGATGAAACTGCCTGACGATGATACGGAGAAGAACTGGAATGCTGTCATTAACAGAGCTTCACTCAATCCCCTCAAGATTTCTCTCGTGGGTGGGGGGATCAAGACCTCCGCTTTTTCGCCCTTATAAAAAGAGAGAATGGACGGGAGGGAGCTCGTCCGTCTTCATTTCCGGCTCAAGTCTCCCTGGGATTCAGTGGTCCAAGCCAGGAAATTCGGACGGGATGAGGGTGAGGTGGAAATAAATATATACTGGGTGGACACAACCCAGATAACTTTTTCTTTGGGCCCACGTTGGCCCAATGTGGTCCTAAAACGTCAGGACACGTTGGCCCACTGTAGGTTATTCACATTGACCGTTGGACCAATGTGGGGCCAACGTTGGCAGTAAGTTTTAGAGCAACATATAATCCACTTACCCCTGTAGCTGATTTTTTTTTCTATATTGGCCATCATCACTTTATGCCATATACTTAAATTCATTACCCAGTAGAAGTATTCCCATATGCAGTGCGGAGCCTGTACTAAGCACAACCCCCTGTCATACACAGGTCTATACCCTGCATAGGCAGGAGAGCTAGGACAGTATACAAGTTGATCTTCCTCTGAATGTACTAATTACCAGGGCCGCCCAAAGGGGGGGGGGGGGCAATCTGCCCCGGGCCCCACGTATCAAGGGGTCCCAAGGGGGGCCCTCCAAAGGGCCTCAAGGGGGCGCCCAAGGGGTCTCTGGTTTAGCTTTGCCCCCTGGAAACCTCTGGGCGGCCCTGCTAATTGCAGTACATTCAGAGGTCAAGGTCCATCCCTTACAGTTCTATGAAGTATCCGCGAAAACGGTCCATTATTTTCTCATTCTGCCATCTAGATGAGAAAACAGCGAATTAAGTTCACGGACGCTCCCAATGTTCTAAAACTCCTTTTTTGGATAAGGTCACCTCCTTTCCCAAAAGGGTTCTCATAGGGAATATGAGCTTGTTTATAGTCTGGGCTCCATGAATCTTTCTCGAATATGTGGATAACAAATGATGAAGTGTCCGCGTTTATATACTACTCCCAAAAAGTTTAGCAACCCTGTGATTTTCCATAATAAGAAGAAATGTTTAAAAACTTTGAAAATACCAACTCTTGCAGTTCATAAGGGCATGTTAGCTGAATCAAAATTTCCTGAAACGATGTTCGGCCATTCTGGCATTACACAGGAACTGCAGGTCAAAGACGAGGATAAGAAAACTGAAAATTTCCCAGAGAAAATTGTCCAAACTGTTAAGAAGAAATGAGTATGACCAAACTTTGAACTTGAATATGCTGTATAGCAGCATCTCATATTGCTGTCGATCCCCTGGATCTGTCCCTGGTGGATTTTGGCCCATTTTTGGCCCAGCGGAGGAGCTAGATGTTACTGAAGTCAGTGGAAGTTGTGGTCGGTTGTTAAAAAGGTTGCCCACCCGGTCCCAAACATGCTCGAGAGACGCCAAGTCCGATGAATTTTGGTTGGCCAGTCCATTATGTTGACTAGATTCTGCAGGAGGAATTGGTTGTCCACCTGCGTTATGTTAGAAGTTAACCCAGTGTCGCATGAACAACAGGTTGAGGAATTTAATTTCTGTAGCAGTTCAGTTCCATAGTGCTTTGTCAGATTTCCATGCAATATCTGCAGAGGACATCTACCGATGATATTGACGTCGTCTCCGTCTTGTCTTCTCCACCAAACGATCAAGTTCTTGAAGAGCAGAATTTTAAGCACTCTTCCAGCGTCTGTACTCTTGTCACCCGCAGCCATTAAAGCATAGGCCTAGACAGAAACGAGAATCATCCATGAATTGCTCGGAATGTCATCGCTCTTGATTCCATCGAATGAGGGCTCTGCGCCACTCATAGCGACGTCTACGGTGAACTCGTGTACGGTGGCACCCGCATTGTTAAATGCCGAACTGGCAGACCTGTAGCTCGGAGATGGTTCCTGATTGCTGTTTGACCCATATTGTTGCCCATAGTAGCTGTCACAAAGACGATGAGGTCCTGGTCCTTTCGTTGAGAGCTGCAATTAATAAAAGTTGTTTCGCGGATGGATGCGCATGAGTACAAAGTTAAGTTAAGTTACAACTTAATACAAAGACTTTTCGGGACACATTTGATCAAAATTGACAAATCAGAATTTTCCTTGAGGAGTTCCATGAAACAAAAATGTGCCAGATCACGATTTCTTCTTGAGTGCTCTTCAACGTGCTATCAATATAATATCCAACGAGATCCAACGAGAGATACCCCACTGATATCTTATTGGAAGAATATAATTCACTAAAGTTTTTTAATATCCTTAATTTATTTTGTTTTTAGGTGAAATACTGAAGTGATGGCTTCCTATCTAACGCTGTAGGAAGGAAGAAAGTTAGCTATTAGTTAGTTAAGAAATTAGTGAAAATCGTTAGTGTATAGTGGTGAATATTCTTCCCATAAGAAATCAGTGGGGTATCTCTCGTTGGATCACCCTGTACTTCAAACGCGCTCCAGGTGACACCACAGGTAAAAATTCAGGGGTGAAATTCGGGGCTCGAGGCCTTCCAGAGCGAGGACGATCTGCCGCACTTCCGGTTTCGTCAAGCCTAAAAAAGCTAAAAAGCTAAGGAACATCCAGCGATATTTATGTGTCCAAAAAATGGGGTGAATTATTCAGCCATTGCTCACTTGCAAATGGAAGGAAAGAGAACGAAATCAACGGAGTTCTTGGGAGAAACTGGACCAAAAATCAGTGAAAAAGTGAAAAATGAAATATTTTGTCCGTGGTGCATTATTGACTATTTTCGAACTTTATCAGACTCACGAGTGAGAAATGCTGTGATTCCATTTCTCTATTAAATGTTGCATTATTTAGCATAATATTACAGGGTTTGTCGTGTAACCACTGGCGAGCGCTGTAAGGGCACAGCAAATGCATTTTTGGATATTAGCTCATGAGACATCGATGGATCGAATGATGGCCTACGGCTATAACGAGCCTGCGAGTCGGCGCAGCACGCGGCATCGAGGGAATTCATCAGCAATCGGTCGTTCTGCCCCGAATTCCTAGAGCAAGCCAGTCGCATCGCTCTTGCCGCATGTCTGCATGTCGGTAGAAAAGATCCCGGACGCCAAGCCGACTTGGCAGTCCCTACGAACAAATGCGATCGCCCTTTCGAGATCGATCCAAGAAGAAAATGATAATTCATCGCATCGACTGCACCGTTCTTCTCTTCCGATGGCCACCGGAAAAGAGACACAGGTAATGCGTAAGGATCACAAATGCGACTCATTAATTTTTATTTATAATAAAGGGAGCGGTCCCCTCAATGACTTTTGCTGGCAAATTACCAAAATCATTACGTATATCATTGATGATAAAATAGCGATAAGTACCCTTAATTATAGTTACTTTGAAAAGAAGCCAAACAAAATGCAGATTACCTGACAACCACCTCCAAGATGGTAGATTTTGAACTGATGGCACTGGGACATTACGAGGACCCAGCGGAGCCTATTTCCAGGCCTCCCTGCGGTTGATGACGTCACGCGTGTTGAGAGGGAGTGCGTCGTCTGCTAGCGAATGGGAGGACTCCCCCTCCCCTTCCCCACTCGGTTCCTGCCATTCTGCGCTCCAGACGATCGCTTCATCCCGTAATGCAGTCACGAGGGGTCAATATTTGCAGGTCAATGCCTGCTCTCTTCCCCTCTGCCCTTTCTTCGACTCGTCTCCTCCATTTACTTTTACTTGTTTGGCTATTTTTGTTTGTTTATAATTTATCTAATGAATCAGTTTTCGCAGAATCGTGCAAAGTTGTGCATGAGCAAAATTGGCGCCAGCACAACTTCTTCATTTTATTTACAACTCTCATGACACCCCTCTTTCCTGCCATCAACGTGTCCTTGCTTCCATGACAATCGAATATCTGTTTCATTGCCGAACACTGATTCGAAAAATTCATCTCTTGACTTCTTTAAACCCTCTCGGGAAAAGGCGTTTATCCAGCTTCATACCTCAGAAAATTGTTTTTTTTTTCTTACATTCAAGACTTTAAGATGAGGATGCTTCGATCTGAATCTAGAGAGAGATTGCCAGCCTCGAGTTGCGCGTTTAACGAAGAGGCTCAAGGAAACGAGATCCTCTGGAGAAGCATCTCGTCGTGCTCTCAGAAATCATCTTCAATACTTTCTGCGTCTATTGATGAAATTTTTAGAAAAAAAAAGACGCTGGATAATGAGGCTGGGATGGTGGCTGAGATGCATCTATTTCCGTTGAATTTCCCCACTACAAACGGGAGAAAGATCCCCTTTGTGATGTCAGGAAATTCTTTTCTGCTCCATTAGTTTCGAGTTGATCTCGCGAAAAACGAAAAGAGAAACCGCGGACAAGAAGGACCTGAACCAGCGAGCCGAGAAAAATAGAAGCGGCAGCGAGACGCAACGAGATCGGCACGCTGCATCCGGAGCCATCCCGGCTCCTCTCCGTTCGCTCCTCCGGGAATTTCCCGATTCTCCTCGGTTCTCTCGCAGAAGCGAACAGGATGGGAGGCAGCCGTTCCAGAGCAAGCTCGATCATTCCTTGGAGAATTCCATAAGGCCCTATGGAGTCTTGCCAGGACTCTTTCGTCTGTGCTGTAGTGAGACTAATGTTGCGTAGCCCTTCGATCATCACGGTCGGCCTAATGGACAGGCCCGGGGTACGAAGCCAATCGTACTTCTGATCAACTTTCAAGGGCAAACATAGTGTAGCGTGTATGAAGAGCCCGCCCGCCCCCTCGAGGTATAATTAATGGAAAAATGTAATTGAAGCTTGTGTCCACACGACTGAGGATATGCCGCTGATGCATGTCCACAAGCGCCTAAACTTCCTGAAAATTTTGTAATAACCACTTATGGTAGGGGTGGCGGCTGGTCGCAGTCGCTTCGTATTCTGCACGGTTGCTCCGATGCTGCTTGCCGTTGTTTCCTTACATCTCAGGTGAACTGCCCTGGTCTTTCCTCTACGGATCAATTTGCAGCAGAACAGCTTGTAATCTGATTGGGCCTCTTCGCTCGTCTGGCTTTCCTGGGGCTCGCGGCGCGCATACGCGAAGGAGAGCCAGGGAGCGACTTAATCGAGTCTGTACGAATCTCCGAGGACCGATTACGGAGCGATCGCTTCTTCCCGTCGTGTTAACGTCTGCGAGAAAGCAGGGAGTGAAAATCGGGGGGGAAATCCCGTAGGAGCCGCTATAACGGAAGCCCGCACTTCGGCGAGAGAGAATCCGAATCCCCTTTAGTCGATATTGAACGACTCTGTGGATTTAATCAATCGATTTCGGCTGCATGCATCGTCGCGAAAATAAAACGCCTCCAAGCCCCCCCTGAGATAAATTAAGTCGAAACGGGAAGTCGTCGGATCGAGTCGAATGGGCACGGTCAGACGAACGAGTCGACTATTTCTTGAAAATCATAATGCACGTAAAATGTATTCCTTCTTCTACTCCTTCCCTTTCTCTGTTGCGTGGGAAAAAAAAAATCATTTGCATTTGATTAGCGGGCCTCATAAACGACCTCTCATTTGAGCCGCTTCTCGAGGGTTCAGCCTTCGCGAGCCCTTTTAAGCAAGACGAAACTGCATGAGGATATCACATCTGCATTGCGACTCGTGACGGTCTGACATTTTCAGCTCGAATGAAGATTTTTTTTAGCTCGCTTGGGACCTCTCGTCTCTTTAAAAGCTTTCTTCTGACCACGCCAAAACTGTATGCAGACGTGACTGACAGTTCGAATAGAGAATGCAAGGCTTTTGAAAAGCTTCGGGAATGATTTATGCTCGATATCAATTAGGAGGAAATCGATCGCAGAAATACCAGGTTGGAGTAAAACAGCCTTTTGGCCCCCGTAACTTGGCTGGATGTCATCTCTGTATGATAAAATGGATTTATAGCTATGATAATTGCTAGAGAAGAAAATTTGGCGTCGTGAGTGATGAAAGGACAAAAATCAAGTCACCTACTCCAGAAATGTATTCTACTTACAGGGTCCATCGTTTTCAAGGCGGGAGTCGATTTCCATCGTCTCAGACACGGAATCTTATGGCCTACTGAAAACTCGCATGGTTTCACCTGCGAGTTCACCCTCACTCGAAGGAGGCTCTCGAGTTTGGCTCTTTTATCACATTCTTCAGTCGACGCACTCGGAAAGACTGCCACGAGAAAGACAATGACTGCCATGAGAGAGACAGTGACTGCCATAAGAGAGACAATGACTGCCATACGAAAAACAGTTTCAGAATCACGTCTCCCCTTCAAGCGGGCTTGGCAGAGTAGGCGTTTTCCGTCTATCTTCGGTGCACGCTCCCTGCTTTGCATGTTCGCATGCAAACGGAGTTGATGGAAGTGGCCCCACGGTCTCCGTGCTTGTTTAATGCCGGTTCGGTTGAGATATTCACGCGATTTCATGCGGCACGGTATGGTCTTTTCCTCATATCGATGAAGGAAGTGTCTGCAAGCGTCTTCCTGAGCCCCCCGATTCTCGGCAATTGGAAGAAAAATCGAAAAGCTTCTGACGTCTTGCAAGGTCCTGCATGCAAGGTGGGGTCTACGAGAACGGTATGTAACAGGAGCAACGTTACAGGAGCATGGAAACCTACATGCTCCTGTAAACACAAGCCCCAAGGAAAATTACCCTCTTCCGAAAACCTGCAAGGTTGCAGTTAATCCTGAAAATCCGTCGAATTTCTCCCTCCTTTGAAGCTGCAAATAATTAAGCTGGTTATTGTCGTGCTATCTGAATTTCTACTCTTCGGCGGCCTCTTACTTGGATGGTTCGCCATTGATGATCGAAATATATATGCTTTCTATGATCCTTCCACGTTGTAAACGTTCAAAAGGCGATTAAGGCAGTCCGGCTGAAAGACGTTAGACGACACCGTGCTGAACGAGTGATCCTAATTGCATGGTTTTGCTGGTTTCCGCAGTTCTTTGCCGTTAAAATCTTTAAGAACGCCTCAGGCTTCACAGCTGATGCGAGTCCGAACACAAAATTTATGGCCACGAAAACCCCCAGCGAACAAACGATGACGTCCCCGCATGACCAAGATAACGTGGATAACGTGCCAGATAACGGCACAACGACGAAAAGTGGCAGCTGCAGAGACGCAGCTGGATCGCCGCTTCGCAGCGAACGGAAGCGGGACGTCGTCGACCCTGCTGCGGGGATCGACGGAACGCTCGGCCTCGCTTTTCGACCGATTCGAGCCGAACCGAAGAGGAGCTGCACCGACACATTCCGGTCGACTCGTGACAAGCTACGGTCGGCCATAGACGATCGTCGACTCGTCGTCGACTCATACGGTGTCGATCTATTGCCAGAATACGTCTTCGGATCGCTGACATCGCCTAAAGTAATGCAAATTCACTTCGAGCACTCTTGCGAGCTTAGACGCTTCGATGCTGGAGTGTCCCTAATTTCTCCTGCCTCGACCAGAAAAAGGGAACGGAATCCGATCGATCCTCTCCTTCGAGTGACATTCATCTGTCGCAAGAGGGAATCATCCGAGCACGCAATCATGGCTGCGGGATTGCAAATGAGAGCCATTTATGTTGGTCAGTCAGGCAGGGAAAATTCAGAGCGACCTCGATCAGGTCAGGGAAAGAGATGCCGCCCGACGGTTCAACTGACCTTCCCACACTATTTAAAAAAATTTTTTTTTTTTCGAGATATCCTTCGGGAAGTGTTTACGACATCCCTGACGTTTATCGATGATCTCTATTATTTCTATGAACCCTTACAACTGAAGAGAATCCCCTCTCAAAAGGTTGCGCATTCGCTCTCTCAGCTAAGGTTTCCTCCTAATCGACGCAAGCAATGACCTATATAGGTTTCCGACAAGCCACCGGAGCAGAACGCTTCTGCTATTAATCCCGAAGGGAACGCAATCGGAATGGCAATGGGAGCGAGGTTGGTCGTTGAACCCGGCCGCCTTCCTTCCCTCCGCATCGCACCCCATTCACGCGCAGCCTGCAAAGGGGACGAGCCACCGGTGCACCGAGTCCCAGCGGGCAACGGAATCTCCTCCAACCTTCCGCAGAGAAGGTTGGGGGTTGAAGGTTGGAGGTTGAAGAAAAATCCGTTGGACAGGGAAAGGGCGGAGGGTGGAGGTTGGAAGGTTGAAGGAGATTCTTTTGGACTCCCGTCAGAAGATAAATGGAATAGACTTTAGACACACTGAAGTGGCTCACGCGCTCGGATCAATTTTGCATGAGTGATCTCTTTTAGCCCAGGAATTGCATAATTCAGTGAGTTTCTCTTTCAGAAAATCTTTGAGCTTCAGCCTCTCTGACGAGAGACATGTAGTTTTGATTTCAGTTCCGACGCAGCTCAGACTTTCCGTCTCCATTTCACTCTGGTGTCAGAGGTTGAAAGCACTTTGTTCCGACAGTTAATCTGGGCGAGCGTGGTGATTCGCTCGTCGTGCTAAAATGGTATAAGCTGCACGATATGAGAAGGTTTGAGTGTTATGATGTCCTTCGAAACCTTATAGCTTCCGATAGTACCCCTGTATCTATTACGAGGGTATGTTAAGTGGGAGGGGGGGCACGAGAACTGTGAGATACTGTTATTATCCATTTCATTGGTCTTTTCCGTTTTTTGGCTACTTTTCATGAGGAGTTGGGAGGGGGGGCCCCCCCCCCCCGTGTCCCCCCTTTCCCCCTCCCCCAACGCTACGCCGCTACATCTGATCTTCTCAGCAGCTGAAAAGAATGGGTGGAAACGGCGCCTTCACGCCCTGCGCAATCACTTCCACAGCACGCAAGAAATGCCTTCACGCACTTAGACGCTTCCCTGGTTCGCTCTGGCCGTTCGCCGAATTCGCTTCCGATGCGTCAGTGCTGGACCTCGTCGCGCTGCGGTGGGGTCGGGGGTGGGTGTTCCAAGCATTTCAAGCGGTGTGCTCCTCAACATCGATCTGCGAGGCCACTCCATTCTTCCTTGGATTCTCTAGACACGGATAGAACCGTCAGGAATTGGCTTCCTGGTGTTCTCAACCATTAATACCACATCACGATTGTAAGAAAAAAAAAGTTACGCTAAGTGTCAGAAGGCCACCTGCCGTTTGTGATTCGGCAGCTTCGTCCTACAAGATCATGAACACATAAAACTTAAACCCGTGAAAGATATAGGAATCTTGAAGTGTTGCTCTTCACAACGTAACAATGCCTTAATTCAGCGGTTCCCAAACGGTGTGCCGCGAGAAGCTGGAAAAGGTGCCGTGGATCTTGAGAAAATTTCCTTTCAACATGGTAGTGCAAAAAAGCCATAAGTCTACAATGCTACTAGGGTATTCGAGAAGCACTATACGGAGAGGGCAGGAAACCTGAAATAAATCGCTTCTATAGTGTGGCACTTCTGGCCTAATAGATATTCCCTTCATAAAAGTGCATACCAGGTGGATGCAAAATGAATCAATTTTGATCATAATTGACTCATATTGCGTGCTTTTGGTATGCACCTTCATTAAGAGAATATCTATCGAGGAGGAATGTCAAGATCAATATTGTTGCTGCGACAATGATACAGTTTCCTTTTTGCTACCAGATATGTATGTCTACCGTTTCTTATTCTCGGTACTAAAAAAAAAGTTCACGTCCCTCATAGCATTACGAGTGAACTGCATGAGGTCACTTAAAAATTTGAGCCGCATCAATTTTTTGGGCAACCAAAGGCAGGCGCAGGCTGAAGTGAAAATTTTTTTAAGCTTGAAGACTTTCTTTTTAAAGCGATTTTTCCAGGTGACAGATCAAAATAAACCTGTCATGCATGAATTCAGGGGTCCTGGTTAGGTTTATATTATTGGCTTTGCTTACATAACAGCATTGTTTATTTTGGAGGTTCATGAATGCGCAGGGGTGCCGGGGGTGTCTCGCTGTCTGGAGAGGGTGCCGCTACGAAGAAAAGTTAGAGAACCTTAATTCTTAAGCCTTGAGTCATCGATGAAGCTGTGGCAGGGATCCCCAGACTGTGACCTTTATTTTCTAAGACCTTATGGAAAGATAGGATAATTTCTTACAAAATCGACAGGGTGGCTAAAAAAAAAAAAGGGGAAGCTCCTTTTTTTTTTTTAGATGCAATTATAATGCACAGCCGTAGCCTTGCAACAAAAACGTTGTTTGTAAACATACTGTAATTTTTCTTTATCGTCTCAAAACAGAAACTTGAGAAACAGAAACTTCGAGCGATTGCCAAATGCATGCTGCTGAAATTGACAATCGACAATAGTCGTTTTCAAATCCTCCAATGCTCTGGATTTTCCATATGGGGAATTTTTCTTTCAACAAACTCCCTATAAGTGATGAAAGGAGTCTGCTTTGGAACTGTCGAATGAACGGTGGCTGCAACGACAATGCAGGCTCTTTTCGTTACTTTGTGCTGGGTGCGCTGTAAGAAAAAATCCAGCCAAGACAAAATCCAGAGCATTGAAGATCTGCGGTGCGTCCGATCGAGACCGATTCGCGCGGTCGATTCCATCGACTCGAGCGGTGGGGCGTCTCAAGTTTCTTTCTTTAGGCAATAGAGGGAAATTATATTTAACTCAGAACAATGTTTTTGTTTCATGGCTTCCGCTGCTATGCATCATGATTACGTCTTGAGATAGGGGCTTCCTTTTCTTGAGACCCTTTGTACATCCACCTGGGCTGAACGGCGAGGTGTATAGGAGGTGGATTTGGAACCAGGTGGATGTCTCACCTGGTGGAAAATCACCTGGTCATTCGACTACGTGTACTTCGAACCGAGTGGATGTCTCCCCCAGGTGGATTTGCGCCTAAAGGGACATCCACCTGGTTTCAAATCCACCTGGAGGGTGGAGGGACACCCTGTAGTAAAATAGGCATGGCTTTTTCTCCATCAGAGAAGCGCAAATGCACTGGCCGCACTTTCAATTGCAAAAACCAAGGAGTTGAGCGATCTCGAGGAAATTTCACGAACGAACTGATGCGAATTCGTCATGAAATCTGAGTTTGAAGGGGGCTGGAAGATTATTCGCGGGGAAAATTCGCGAGTTTGCGGCTGTAAGCCATGACGAGATTTCCTCTTTCCAGGGCGATTTCGCCGACTTCATCGAGGTCTTCATCATCAACGTTCACGTCATTAGTTGTGTCGTCAGTATGCTTGTGTCAGGCATGGGAAGTGTCCTAATTCGAGACGATGATCCGAGTCAATCTAATGCATCAGCCTGATGTATCATCTTGAAGCTTGAAGGCGATACCGAGGCTGATGCACGCATCCCGACCAACCGATGCTGATGGAACACTCCAGCAAGTTGGCGGAATGACCTGCGGAAAACGACACAAGTGCATAGGGATCGATACGATTGCAAAGAGATTGGCACAATTGCAGAGAGGTTTGGGAGAAGAAGAAAAGGAAAATGAAGCCAATTTCTTCCCCATTCCTGGGCGTTCGGAAAGTTTTCTCTGTATCGCCTCGTTCTGCGATCCTGAAACTTTTCTATTTATTTCTGTACACCATCAAGTGGTTGTTTTTTTTTTACGTTTCATTTAAAGAATCCTTTGGGGTGCTTCTTACTAGGGCACTTTGTGATATTTCTCTGCGAAGAACCACCCTACGCCCTCGAAACTCCAACAGATTGCATGGCACATCGCTTCGCGCACCGAATTTCGTCGAGATCGCTCAATTCCACTACTTTAATTGCGGGGAGGGGGTGGGGGGAAGACACCCTCTCCCCCCCTTCACCCCCTCCCTCCCCCCGCATGTGCCGCCGCGAGACTTCGTCATGCGGGGATCGGTTACAAAACTCCCGAAAGGGAAAGTAGGAAGGAAGAAGTGAAAGAGGGCGATGTCCTGCCCTCATTCGCCGTTCGATATGGGGGAATCCTAGGTGTATAAAAACCGGGAACTTCCCACTCCTTCTCAGAGTCATCAGCCATCAGTCATCGGAGTCGTCAGTCATCAGTCATTCCTCAACCGAATCCCAGTGAGCAAGCGAGTCTTCGGAATCGATCAAACATGCTGACTCTTCTGTGTTTCGCCCTTCTTCCAATGGTATTTTCCGTTTCGTCCCCGTTCCTTTTACCTTTTACCTCTCACCGATGCCGATAACTTTCGTTCCGTTCGAAGGTTCTGTGCCAGACGTCGTTCAACCCGTATTCGCTGGGTAACCACAACCCGATCCTTCGACGCCAGTTTCCAGAGAGCATATTCGGGACGCCCGCCTCCAACTTGGAGGTGTTCGTGCCCAATCCCAGCGGGGTGAAGGCGTCCTACCCGGTCATCTTCTTCCTGCCGGCCGACTTCGGTGAGGAATCGGGGCGGACTCGGTTGAAATGGTCGAGGGAGAGGAATTTTAGCTTCCGGATCTCTTTCTGATCCTTTCTCCACGGGTTTTCTATAAGACTGACTTCAAGCAAACTTTAAGGTCCATGTGACATTTGTTTTCGTCTCTCTTAAGTTTGTCGGCGACTACTGACCCCATGTTAATGTCATTTACTTATTGCAATTATTGTATCCATACAGGCCTGTTTAAATTATTTTCCATTTTCATTCTGGATAACTACCGTCATCTTTTCGCAGGCATACTTACGGTGCCATCAACAGCTTACGTCCAGGTTCTGAACCAAATCGCTACTCATGGCTTCGCCGTGGTTGCCCTTTGGGATGCCATCGCACCTCCTGCCTATAGTGACAAGGCCAACGACCTCGGAAGGGTTCGGAAAACCGGGAACTTCAAGTTTAACCTGAGCCCTGTTGGGAATACTCACGGCTGAGAATCTTTCTGCAGGTGGTGACTTGGGCAAAGGAGAATCTGGTCAGCCGACTCCACCAGGGATTCTTCGACGGATGGAGGCAAGACCTGACCCTGGACTTCTCGAAGGCCGCTTTCGTCTCCCATGGCAACGGCGCTCGCGTCGTCCTCTCCTTCCTGCGTCAGCACGGTTGCGATAACTTCAAGGTGAGTTCCGAACGCATTTCGCGAGGGTTTCGAGCAACACTGCTCCAGAGACATCTAAAAAATTGTGGTAATTCTTGGATTCCGGTACTTTCATCGACTCCGTGATCATGCAATCGTATTGCGAAAGATGCTGAATTCTTGATTCCCGACAGGCTCTGGCCCTGTTGAGCCCAGTTGACAGCAGGAGCACGTTCGCGGGTCCGTTGGCGAGCAGCAGTTCCGAAGCCCTTGTCGTTCCGAGCAGCGGAGTTTTCAACTTTAAAATCCCGAGTCTCATCCTTGCAAACAGTCTGGATTCCAGACCAGGTACATAGAAGACGTTTTGTAGCTTACGAAGCCGATCTGGCAAGTGAATGGAGGATAAATGGATTGGCTCGTGATAGTATTGGGCCAGCTGGTGCCGGCCTGTGCCCCGGAGAAAGTCAGCAATCTTCATTTCTACAATGCCCTCTCTAGCCCGAAATGGCTCCTTAATGCTACCAATTATGGGATGGCAGATCTTTTCGATCCCCTTGTCGCCAGCATCAATTCCGTACGCTCCTCTTCTGATCTCTTCCTTTCCCTCTTATCCTAAGTTTTTTCCTAAGAGCGACTTTGAATCTGCGCAGGTGGTGAACGTCTGCTCCTCGCTTCCTCAGACGGACAAGTCTCTGTACAGAACGTACGTGGCTGGCTCCTTGGTTGCCTTCTTCAAATGTGAGTTCCATTCTTCATATAGGGTAGCATAAGGTGCCGCAAATATTCATGCCATGTCGCCTTTGTCTTGGAGTAGTTTGGCAACTGGAGACATGCTCTCCGGTTAAGTCCCAGGATTGAGTGAAAGCCACTCCCTAAAATGATCTGGCGGAATTGTGGAGGCAGAACACATTTTGAGAAATCTCTCGGATTATTCGGGCGGTGAGGGTTGCCAAAGGCTGTCTGTCCTCAGGAGACCATTTTCGACGGGTCCATAAAGTCACTTTTTGCTTCTTTGACTCTCAGCAAATATGACAGAAACTGTATTTGTGGCATCAATATTATCGAAAATCATGCAAGCTGAAAGAAAAATCTCGGGAAGTGGTATGGATTTTTTAAAGCATCCAGAATGACCCAAAAATCCTCGTAGCCTCGACACGTCCTGACATTACCAAGTAGTTTTCACACACCCATTCTAATGGGTGTGTGAAAACTACTGCCAATGCCAATGGCAGCCCGCAACAGTAATGGTAATGTGAATTGTGATTACTGCATCATTACCATGATGTATACGAAGCAAGATCATCACATACTTGAGAGCGGATCTGCCTCTCGAAGACGCCGGCATCCTTATCTTTAGCCACCCATGCGTACGTAATGGAGCATTCCACTGCAGCCCACGAGACGGAACCCCGAAAGGGACCCAGCAGCACTCGAGACACGTTCAACCTTCCACCCCTTCCCCCTTTTCCGTCGCAGCCGTGTTCGAGGTGGAATCGTGTGCGGCTCGGGATTACGTGACCGATCCGGGGAAGATCCCGATCTCGGTGGAAGTCAGGAACGATGGCACGCCGGACTGCACGCCCGTCGCCTGTCAGCGCATCTACTGAGCACGACGAGAATCTTCACTGCACGGAAATGCCTCTGTTTGGTTTTGTTTCATTCATTTCTTTGTTCACGTCTCCTTCCTGGCAAGGGAGGAGATGAATGTTTCACGTTCATCCCCACTCTGTCGCATGAATTCTCAATGAAGCCTTGTTTTGTTCTCATCTCCATTCGACATCATTTTCCCGAAATAGAAAACATGGAAAGCTCTCGCGATCGATACTTCTCCTGATGAATGGAGATCTATACACCTTCATGACAGGTTTATACGCCGAGCTCGTGCCGAGGGAGGGCACCATAAAAAGAACGATCCCCAGACGAATCGCATGCCATGTGTCATATCGCCTCAGACACGATGAGATGCGTTGCAGGCGATTCCCGGAAAGACATCTCTTTCCGAAGAGAAACTGACAAATGGGAATGGATATACCATCGACTTCGCCGTTTGCCATCACAGTCGATGTACATCATAACAAGGGATCGGAATTTTACGTTCTGACATGCTATTCCTGCTTTATCCTCGTGCCTCGAACATTGGTGAGGTGACAGCGTCTCTCCTCAGGAGCCGCTGAGCAAAATCTTATAAAGGATATTAGAGCACGTTCGGGTGTTAGGGAATATATTTACATATTTAATGGAAT
Organism: Darwinula stevensoni; assembly: GCA_905338385.1. Lineage (NCBI taxonomy): Eukaryota > Metazoa > Arthropoda > Ostracoda > Podocopida > Darwinulidae > Darwinula > Darwinula stevensoni. Next base: position 49,682 of record CAJPEV010000237.1, read on the forward strand.
TACGAGCATATTTGCATATCAGCATGGGTATCGTGCGATTTTAATTGAGTAAGCCCCCCTGCCCCCTGCCCCTTGCTCCCCCCACCCTCCCTTGTCTCCTTTGGGAAACTTCATACAAGTAAATTCTGGATACATTTTGAGATGAATATTATCGTAGAATACAGCGAGTTGGTATCGAGAACATTTTGGAGACCTCTTAAGCAAAAAATCCTATCCCTTATCATAATAATTTCAGAATTAAATTCATTCGACCCAAACGACTGCACGATTTGCAATCATTTTATTTTATCCGCCGAAATGCATGGCTAGACGCTTAATAACGAAAATTTGTGAACTATAACACGGTGGAGTGAGTACGTGCTTTAAATTTAAAGTCGATGTTTGCACGAACCCGAGCCCTTAGAGAGGGACCTCCAACAGGAAAGGATCCTTCTGCACAACAAAGGGTAAGGGCTCCCTCGGGAATTGAATTCTGTTCTCAATTGAAGGCCAAGGGGATACTTGTCATTCACGATCAAACTCATTTAGACTTGGTTTGATTCTATTTTGGCTGAACGTGTCTGCCTTTTCCCATTGGATGGTTTCGCATTGCGACTTGTCGGATTCGACGGATAAAAATTCAAAACTCATTATCATATTTGTTGGATGCTCAACGTTCGATTTCTCATTAAATGTATCTAAAGTGCAACGGAGGGAACCGATCTTCGACCTGTAAGGCGAAAATCCGCGATTTAATTTCGCGAAATTGTATTCTTATCGGAATAACTGGAAACTTTGGGACGCATGACTGCATTTTCCGCAAGACGACGATTCCCCGAGCCAAATACCGCTTATGTATTCATGAGATGGAGATGAAGGGGAGAGTCCAGGGTCATATTCCTATCAATTTTTCATGATTTTTCATGACGGTTTCTCCTCTATTTGACCGCCGCGGATTCCTTTGATTTTCGAGGCGGAAGACCGCGTCGCATAATCCGCGGGGGTTTAATTCCGAGTTGGATCGATCGATCGGGGCCGTTTGGTGTTGCCGATATTAAAAAGAGGGCAGAGGATCTTCGGGGGTGAAACCCGGCTCCTTCATTAGCATTTTGATGAGGAACGTTTGGGGGGGAGGGGGCGGGGGCGAGCCGTCGTTCGAAGTCTTCTCTTCGGAGACGTAATAGTTCCGAGGAAAGGAAAGAACGTCGAGAAAAAAGGGAGAGGTCTTGGGCTTCCGGCCAAAAGAGATGAGCTCGTGAAATTTCTATCCTCCAGCTATCATGTGAAGGAGAGAGCCCTTATTATCCCGGTGGTGATGAGACATTGTCGGATCTTCTCCCCCATCGCATCCCCCGGGAGGTAGAAAGGGGGAGGAAGGAGCCGTGCCCTTGCCTCTCCGCAGGCGCCTGCCGAGTGCCTTGCCGGAGGAAGGGGGTCGCTGGTTCCAGTTCGGCTGTGGAACCCGCGGAGGGCTGACCGTCGTCCGCGGGCCAGACTCTCGTGTTCACGCAGGCGTCTCTCGGGGTCTGCTCGACTGAGGTTCGCTGGGGTCCGTGTTCTGTGAAGGTATGCGATCCACTCCTTCCCAGGATTTTTACATTTAAATCTTGGTGACTTCTGGTGGGGCTGTGTTAGTCTAGGTGGCCACAGTTTTGTGCTTTCATTTTGATAGTATAATTGTAAAAAATGGTTTCTTCATTTCGAAGGTTCAGAGGAAAGAATCACGAACCGGCGAAGCCTGTGCTAAAAAGAGAGGCAATAATGACTTCTTGAATCTCGACGCTCCCTAAGCCATTTTACAGTCACAACTAGACCTCTTGTCCTTGAAAATGGCTCAATCTCGAAGCAAAAGACCGAAGAGAGAGAGAGAGAAATCTAGTGATTGTGCAGATTGCAGCCATTGTCCGAGGGAGAATGGGATCCTTTGTCTCTCTGTTATAATGTTGATCCCAGCCTTTCCCTCGCGATGGACGGAAAGGGAGAGATAGAGCAGCCCTGCAACCTAGGCCAGGGGATCAGTCAGTATAACTCAATTACTCATCCAAAAGAAGGGAACTCCTCGTCTCGGAGCAGGGGGGAGCTTATTACCCTTTCCTCCGAAGGGGCTCGGAGCCCTTATCTTCTCCAGGGCGCATCGCGGATGCATATCCGATGCGACGACAGCTGGGACCGAGGAATATCCAAGGGGACTGCGGGCTGTCTTTTTCATAATGGGGGGAACAGATGGGGGGGAATGCTTCATTTTGTGAGGAGAGAAAAGTTTCGATCTCTTCCTTCCGTCTCTCGTCCGTCTCCACGGCCCTTTGCGTCTTGATGAAAAGACGGTGAAGGCCCACATATCTTCCGGAATTGCCGCCGAGGAACCTGCCAGGCATGGATCGGCTGTACTTAGAGGGGACGTAGAGGGGACGTAGAGGGGACGTAGAGGGGATGCAGAGGGGATGTAGAGGGGATATTGGATGCGGGGAGGTTCAACTTTTGGCCTTGTTCTTTACAGGACGTGGACATGGAGGGTGATGTTCCGGGAATGGCTGCACTTATAGGCTCCATTTCTCATCCGGGGATGTTATGGCACGCGTTCTTTCTCCTGCTGGGTCCGTAGATGTGTCCTTCCCCTCTTTTTCCGGTTCTTTCAGCTTCCCCTCGTATCTCTAGCCATTTACCCCCTTTTCCCCCCGTTTTGCAGGGAGTGTGCGAATGGGGATGGGGATAGAAGAGGCGTCTCGCCTCGTCCCTTTCTCGCCTTCGCGCGTCATCGCCTCCGCTGGCCTCCGCTGGTTCCTGATCGCCTTGGATGGGAACTGCACGGTGGCCGTTCGCGAATCCGCCGATTTTCTCCCTTATCTTCGGGCGAGCCTCGCGGCGAAGGTGTTCGCAGAGTACGATGACGTCATCGTGCACGACGTCGCGTGCAGCCCGAACCTGACGGCGAACGTGAGCTTCGCCCACAAGTCGTCCGAGTTGGTGGCGGAAGTTCTGTCGCATCTCGTATTCGCGAGGAGTCCGGTCGTGGAGTTCCGCGGGATCTATTTCAACATCAGCGACGTGCGATCGCACGAGACGATGGCCGAGGCGGCGGCCACCACGATCCACGAACCCCAGCCGGTGTTTCGGAAGTACTGGAGCTCGGACATGCAGCTGGGTCTCGTCATCTTTCTCGTCACCTGTGGCGTTCTCCTCGTCCTCACCATCGGCGCGTTCGGTGCGTACAAACTGAGCCAGAAATATCTGTCTCGAAGGGATCCGCTCTACCTGATCTCGGATCGCTCCACCGTCCCCCTCTGCTCCGAGGGAACGGGAGAGAAACAGGATTTCGGAAACGAGAACCTCATGGTCGTGGACGAGCACCGTCGGATCCTCGAGGACCTGAACACGGAGCGACCCCGACGACCCCGCACGTTCTGCAAGCCACGTACAAAAACTCTGAAGGACCGAAAGTGCAAATCCTGCGACGCCATCTGCTCCCACAACCAGCCGGGCGACCTCCAGCCGGCCTGCACCGCCATCATCCACATGTGAGAGGGGAACGAACGGCCTTCATCCACATGGGAGAGGGGAACGAACGGCCTTCATCCACTTGTGAGAGGGGAAGAAACGAAGCAAGACGAACGAGGAACACTCCGTCCCTCATTTCCCTCGGTGGTGTCTACTTCTCTGTGTCGTCTCGGTCTTCGTTTCTACGTTTGGTTCCAGTACTGTGTAATAAATGGGTCTCATCTGGTGTCGTAATGCGTTCACGAGTCCCCGCTGGGACTGGCTCGATCGGTCCAAGTCATGGAAGGAAAAACAGAAAGAAAAAGAAAAAAAAAGAGAGAAAGGATGCGCTTTCACTTTGTAAATTGTACGTTGTACGCGTGGAAAAGCTCAATGTCGTCGGGATGCGGGCCAAGACATCTCTTAAAATTGCATGGAGGCGAGAGAAGTCTGAAAGCTTTCTGTGTTATTGTTGGAAGGGGAAAAAGGAGAGAAAGAAAATAAGGAGAAGTCCTGAGGGATATCAGGGGGAGGAAGGCAGGCGATCATTATCGAATCCCTCCGTTCTGCTGCGAATGGGACGCGATGGGAATCCGAATACCCTGCCCCTTCCGGGCCATTAAGTTCGTCCTTGATCATCTCGTGACCTCGTGGCGGTCTTGGATCGGGGGGCGGACGTGAAATATCGGCTTTTTGACGAGTTTTTGGGGGAAATGTGCCGTGAAATGAGGTGTCGGAACGAGGTCGTCCCTGGCCTTCTCCTTCCGTCTCATTTCCTGTCCATTTCCAAGAAATCAACGGGAATTTCTCTCGCTCTCTGTGGGGGGAGAGCTCTTGCCAGAAGTGCAATCAAGACGGGAAAGAAGGGAAAGGGAGAGAATGTGGTGTCATATTTGCTCTCGAGATTCCGTCCTTTATATCGAAGAAAGTGCCTGGACCTGGGATTGGCAAGGGCAAACATTGCGAGGGGAAATAACGTTCGTCCCCCGCGCTTACATCGATATTTTTGAGGGGAATCGATGGCGTCATCTTCCCTTCTTGCTCGCATCTTCCTCTACCCTTTTTTTTCGCTGCATCAAAACCATCATCGTCCTTATGGAAATCAATATCTTCATCTTCGGAGAGTCGAAAGAACTAGGCCGACGAAGTATCGCGAAACTCCGCCGCAAAGCGACCCCACATCTTCGATATAGAGAAGGAAAAGGAGAGAGAAAATAGATGGAAGTCAATATGCGGTGGTTCATGGCAGCGGGATATGGAAGGATAAAAGGGCGAGCGCTCTAGGGTCCAATTCAATTAGGTGGAGGAGAGTCCCCTGGATGGCTTCCTTTGGAACATCCCGAGAGGATGTCTCTCCTGGCTTTCACTTCTCTTCAAGGGGATGGAGGGGGGAGGGGGGAGGGGGGATGGAGGAGGGGAGGGAGGATAGATGGGGAGGTGGATGGCTTTAAGGTCGAAGTCGTCAGGGTTTCCCGGGAGATTCGGCAAGTTTCGGGGATTAGATGTACCGGAGACGTGTTTTGATGGGGGATTCTAGTTTGGGTACGTCGGGATTCGTGCTTCTCAAGTTTGAATCTGGTTTTGACGGTGAAATTGCATTAAAGAGAAAAAACGGATTTAAAAAAAGGTATTATGAGATGCGGCCCTTACCGATGGAAAGCAGCGAATAAATAGAGGTTGATTGACTCTCCGAGAGACCGAAGCGGCCAAAGAAATATAATATAAAAAAATAACATGAAATCGTACCGACCCACTTTTGCGAGCTGCGAAGGTAAATAAATGAGCATGTCGGAGATTTTGGACTTACATCCGTCGTTTTCACGGTATCGCGACGAGGCCATAAAACTTCCACTAAGTCACCAAGAGCCATTCCTCTTTTTTTTTTTATTTCTCTCTTTTTTTTCGTCGTTTCTTCCGGGGATTTTCGGGCCTCGTCTTTTCCCTCGGTGCTTCCCACTCGTTATTCCCTTATCGATCGACCCCCAAAGGGAACCGGAACCGGTCTATCTTAGCCTTTTTGTTCCTTTTTTCCCCCGTTTCACCCTTTCCCCCCGCTTCAACGGTGGAATTTTCATAGAATCTTGAATATTTCAAATTTCGCGTTAAAAAAAGGCGCCATTTCGCCTTCCGCCATCTTCCTTCGCATCCGACGAGATGATCATATAAGACGATCCGATGAGACGAATTATCCCGAATTACTCTATGAGCTCCCTGAATTACCCCAATTACCTCGTCATCCCTGCAGGCTCAGACGCATGCAATCTCAACTATGTCGCAGAATATTCGCCAGGGCCGTTTCTAGGCATATTGGCGCTCAGGGCAAGGAGTTCCGATGGCGCCCCCCCCTCCCTCACCCACAAAAACCAACAACTGCGACGCGAAGCACCACCGCAGCTCTGGCGATTAGGGCCTTTCCCCCGGAAATGATGGAAATCATTTTGTTACATTTGTAACATTTGTTATTGGGTCACCTTGGTTCCAGTTCTATTCGCCCCAATTAAGCGGCTGCCTTAATAAAGCGAACTTACCTTTTAGTATAGTAAGAAACCCGGACACGAATGTCCTTTACTTGTGCAAAACGAAAAATTACGATTCATTTGCCCTTAGTTGCTCGTTTCATACCTGAAAAAGCATTTTTGATGCACCAATGTCAAGAGCACCATGTCCTTGAGTCGTCAGTTGTATCACTAGCATTTCCGAGGCATTGCATAATTCTATTATAGGGATAGATCTTAGTGTGCTTAAAGCGCCCAATGGTGAATTTCTTATTTAATCTCACAGGAATTTCTTGTGGAACCCCCGCGGTGGGGGAGCGGGTCTCGGAGAAAGAGTTCCCGACCCTTACCATGAATGATCTCTGTCAGGTAGGAGGCTTTCCATTTAAGAAGCTGCAGGGGAATTTTAAAGTGAAAGAAAAGCTTAAAGATTAGCCCTGCATGCCAGACCTTATCGAAGGCCTTAGTCACGTCAAAAAAAGAGCCAAGAGATGCATTTTACTGTGGACAGCCACCAACGCATTGTGGTGGAGACGAACGAGCTGGTCTGTTGTAGAAAGATTCTTACGAAAGCCTGATTGAGAGGAAGAGAGTAAATTATTTGTTTCCAGGTAACCATTGAGGCGAGAGGTAAGAATCCTTTCTAAAAGTTTTTGGAGACAGCTGAGAAGGCTGAAAAGGACGAAAGGAAGAAGGGTCGGAAAGATCCTTATCGGACTTGGGGGGGGGGGGGGGGGTCATAATAATTATTGCGGACTTCCACCTGACGAGAGGTAAGAATCCTTTCTAAGAGTTTTTGGAGACAGCTGAGAAGGCTAATAGGACGAAAGGAAGAAGGGTCGGAAAAGTCCTTATCGGACTTAGGGATCATAGTAATTATTGCCGACTTCCACCTGAGCGAGACGTGTCCTAGGCGGAGACAGGCGTTGTAGATGCGATAGAGAGTGAAGGGCACGCGAGGAGAGATGTTTAATGCTATTAACGAAAATATTATCAGGGCCAGGGGCTTTATTAGGGGAAATTGTAATCGCGGCCTCGATCTCATCGAGCGTTATTTCGTGAGAGCTTTCTGTGAGGGAGAGAGATACTCAGGAGGGCAGGAGAAGCCTGACGCCTGGAGCGAGGTGAGGGGTTGGAGTAAACGGAAGGAGGTGGGGGAGAGGTCTTCTTCAGGGTCCTCTTTTGGCTCCTCTGCCAGCGAAAAAAGGGGAGATGTGATATGGGCAGGAGTGCAGATGCAGGAGGATATTGGCGAGAATGCAGGAGAGTAAAGCGTTAGAAACAAAGGTCCTTAAGAGGTAATTAATAAATCAGGTGCAGTATAGGAGAGGGATATGTCTTAACAAAGACAATTTGCTGGCTGCCGGAACAAAGAGCCCCGGCAGATGGGGTGAGGGATTGACCTGACCGAAAAAAAGCACGGTGAGGTACAAGCTAGAGCCTGGGAGTGGACTCTAGCTGAGGATCTGGCGAGAAGTCGACGATATTCGGCTTGGTCGCTGCCTCACCTCACGCAAAGTTCTTCATTTACAGGGGTCTGTCATCCTAATGAAAACACCTCAGGCACTAACTTAATACTTATTCTTTGGTCCGAGGTACCAGATGCACGGGCACTCACTCTTCTAATTGTGACACTTCTAAATAATGAATTATAGGGTGGCCAACTTCGTCGGGGTCGGGGTCAAGCGATCTTAGCGACACCTGGGTTATTCCGTACACTAACTCACTTTGATGTTCGCAAAAATATCGAGGTTCAAGGGGAGCGTTTCCGATAATTTATATTGATGTACAGGGCGACACGAATTGACGCACCCGGGTCGCAAAGCAGGTTCCCAAATACTGTACATCGAAACTCCGATTTTTTTGTTCGATAGGGTAACAAAATCTGTGTTTGCCAAATAAACAATGTCTTCTTTGCTTAATGCCGAAACGTATTCAGGAGGTTCTGGCAGCAGATGGTGCCCGTACTGATCATAGAATAAATTTATTATTATTATTTGGCAATGATGCGGATTCCTGCGCAATATACTGGAAGCTGGAGCCCTGTGATGATCTCGTTGGCCTTCATCAGTGGACAACTTGCTGGTAACATTCCCTCATTTGTTGTCATTCTTACTGTCCCTAGGTGTGGAGGACATGTTCATTCTGGAGAGCATCGGTTTGGGAACAGTGATTCTTCTGATCACGGTAATCCCTTACATGGGGATGATGTGGATTCCTAAGCATTTCAGTGGAGACTGGAACCCCGTAATGAAGGTATTGCTGGCCTTCACCGGTGGTGAAATTGTAGGGGATATTGTTTCCCATTTATTGCCGACGACATTCAGGATCTTTCCCAGGATGGAAAGCCCCGAGAGAAATTTTCCAAAATCCTCATCAATCGTTCAATTGGATGGGTTTAACTCCTTCATTTGGTTTTCGGTCGGAGTTAGCTTCTTTGGGTTCGGATGGATAGTTGAGGTGATACATCATTACCTTCATCAAGAAAGATATTCAATCCAAAATAACACAGGGCATCATCAAGGTACTTGTACTTAATTGGTGTCTCAATACAGCAGACACCACTGTATTTCTCCAGGAAGGATGATATAAAAGTATCTGTATATATTTTTTCATTCCAGTCAACGTCACGAGATTTTTTCGCCCACCAGGAACTCTAAATTCAGGAGTCGAATTTCTTTATCAATTCGCCAACGGACACATGCTTGGGAAAGCATTCATGGAAAAAGGTGACCGCAGCAAATACAGCATATCCAGTAATAAACCTTTTGCGGAGTTGCGCATGGTTTCCTCCTACTGTTCCCCCTCAGTGTTCGGTGATCCGCCTGAAAAATCCACTTTTTCGGAATGGACGCGACGTTGACGGACAATACTCGAAAACGAGGCTGAATTAAAAAAATTCCTCTGGTAGATCTCTTTAGATCTCAGGGGGGTCGATTTTTATGTTCCCGTAGTACCTTAAACAACGTGGGATATTACCATTTTCGTAGTAATGTCTTTCGTGTCTTTATGAACTAAATTCTGAAAGATGGGCTGACATATATTTTTTCTCATATGACTGCCTCCTGGGATCGCTTAACCTTCGCCCCCTTTGCGACCTGAGCCCAATTACTAACCACCTCGGAGTCGGCACTCGACGCGCTGTCAAAGGACGAAAGGGCCACCCTCCCTGCCTCCTCCACCCTTACTAGCCTCGGCACTAAATCATCCTTATCTCCTCCACGCTAATGAGCCTTCCCGACAGCTCCCCTAGTCGCTCCTCTAAGCTACAAACTCTGCATACATGGCATATCTCTCGTTCACTAGTCCCACCTACCCAATCCCCGCACCGAACGCATCTACACATCATAGGCCTCTTACTTATTGTGATTCATCCCTATTGACACTTCTACTGCTTTAGACGTATACTTTGTAATACTTCACACTAGTTTTGACCCGGTAAGACTGTCCTAGTCCTTGTAGTGAAATGAATACTATGAGTAATACGCAAACAATTGAAAAACTTAAGCTGTTTGATCCTGATCTAATGTGAAGTTGGAGGTAGCTATCAGAAAAATTATGAATACTGCTACAAAGTAGCCAAAGTAACAATTAACTCACGACTTTGCTGTCAGAACCTCGTGAGTAACCTTCAACACGTCCTGACGATACGAACGCTCGACCAATAATATTTTTTCTTGGGAATGAAATTACGTTTTCCGAAGCATCACAATGAGACAATCATGAGGATATCGGATGTAATTGGGAGTCACGTAACATTTAGGTTGGAAAGTAAAAGTATAGGGTGACTTCCAGAAGGTGTCGCTACGAAAAAGTTCGAACAATCACGAAAGTTTTTCGGAAAATATTCGAAACAGACTTTCCCAATCAGGAAAAGGATCGATCTCCTAAATGTTTTATTTAGTACTTAGATCTCTTAGCCGTATTATATCATGGATGCGAAGGGAAATTTTTCGGAACGGAGATGAAGTGAGATTTCCGAAGAAGCGGAGGAAATATATTCTAAACATCAGGGAAAATCCATGTTTACATGTTTTTAGTTGGAAATTTTTACAGCCAAGAATAGGATTATTTCTGAATTTTTATTAAATAGTACATAAAATTTAAGCCATCAGGCTGGTTCCAGTTCCTAATATTTAAGCGTGCCATGTTCATCTGTATTACCCAATCGACTATTTACATGAAATATCCTTTTTCTCTTCTAGGTGATGAAGAAAATCATATTTAATCCAGAACGATGAATTCCTCCATGTATAATTTCATTATGCCCCATAACTAGCATCGATGAGAAACGCGCATGGATTTTTCGGGACACCCTGTGCAATCGAAATCCTTGTGAAATCAACCTCGCCCTTCCCTCAGGTGGAGAAAGCAGAACTTCGAGGGTTGGACTCAGCTGTCGCCTGTATGCAGGGCTGTCTCGGTGACCAGCGTTATGTGCAAAAGAAGGGGAGAAAATAAAAGACAGGAAAGTTATTGCTCACCAGAATTGACGGGAGTTCAAACCGGCTTCCGTCAGAGCTGAGGAAATCTGAGCACCAGAGCTGGCACTTGAACAATCCACTCTAGCATTGCCATCCCGATCTTTGATGCACGTGCAGGGTGATATGTCTTGGGTGGGACATGTCTGATCCATTGTTGCAGATAGAAATGTTGGTAAGGAAATGAATAGAGCAGTCAATAAAGGATTCATTATAATATTGGCAATCTGACGACGGCTAGAAGAGGCCCGTGGTGTCGAGTATCCTTTGAGGTCTGTCTTCTAAGGTGATGGAATTTGATCCACGGAGGCGTGAAAAATATTTCTGTTGGAACTGAGGGATACTTCTGCACATGCAAAAAAAGAAGAAAATACATTTTAGAACATGTGATGCCAATGTGAGATATATGAGAATTCATTTTCAAATTGCAGCTTCAACATATCACTATTACCAGATTATTCAAAAATATGGTACCTCCACGGTGCCATTGAACATTCAACAGTTCAACCTACCTGACATATCAATAACCTTATTAGCGCCCTTAAGTTTCTATTAACCTCTTCGTATTATTCTCTGAGACCATCAACGGGAACGAAAATTTTCAAGTTTCTTCTCGCCCAACATAGAATAGCTTCAGCAAATTTTAAGCTCCATCTCTCCACGGTTGTGGAGAAACCTGAATCTCGTTTTGGAAGATGATAATTTCATTTAGTTTTTAAATGAAATTATTGAAAACGCTGGCCGTCTAATAGGTGGAAATTTGAAACGTCAATTGTGTGCTTAACGTCTCCTTGACAATTCTCTGTTCACCCATTCGGAACCGAACCGCTTCATTACATTTATATACATATAGCTTACAGTACACAGTGATATTCTGCTCCGAAACATCATCATCATGATATTCGAGCTGATTGTCATAATCGCCATTGTGAACGACTCGGTTTAGCACGTTTTCATGAGACTCAAGACGATATAGCTGATTTCGTTTTCGAAATAATAGGATGAGCCAAAGCCTATGGCTCAGACTGATAAAGCTCCGTGGACCTGGCACTTTAAGCGGTGGGTGATTTAGCCCATGGCCAAGGATGGCATAGCCTAATGTACCTGGCGCTCTGAATGTTGGACGACATAGCCTATGGTCATCATTTTAATGATCTAGTCTCGTAGGTCTCGCGCATTACGGTGACAGCCACCACCACAACTTCTTCCCAGCAGATTCAATACTCTTAGCATCACCAATTAGCTCATGGGTTATTAGCTTATGGTATAGGTACCACTGATTCTGAAACAGTACGGGCCATTTCCAAGAATTTGTTCGACTTTAGCACAGAGGGAATTTAGCGAATGTGCAGCAGAATACTAACTAATAATTCCTGAAAATGATTCGCCTCCACATTAGCACCAGTGAACAACAGTGTGAGCGTTAAGTGTGAGTTGCAGCAGAAGCACTTTTGTTTCACATTGCTGCCACAACGGAAATGTCCCCTCCCAACAGCAAAATGTACAGCCTGACTGCTCGCTGCGCAAACGACTGTAGTGATTTGAGATGACATGGAGAGGCCTGACAAAATGTCCCGAGTTACGAGGTGTAATGTTAGCACACCTGACTGGCAAGCAAGAGGTCCGTGTTCAATTCCCGGCCGCCCACCAGCTTTCGACACCGGAGTGCTGCGTTCCTTGTATCAAGTTGCCCAGCAGGCTGCATGGCTCTCCTATTCCTGAGCTCCAGCATTCCCTGCCTCTTGCTGTTCAGCCTTACGCTCCCGCTCCCTACGTGCAACTGGGTACTATTCGTCAGTCATTCTAGCCATTATGGCTAGCACCTCCTAAAGCTAAACCTTTTATTTCATCAATCATGAAAACTCAAATAAATCGGCCATAACATAAAACGCAAACAGAAAACTATTGCATGCAAGCGATGTCCCGAACCGCCACGCCTGACCTAACGGAAAAAAATTAATACAGAAAAAAACACTTGAGCAAAGAATGTACTTAAATGGAGAACTTGCAGTCGATCAGTGAAAACGTGACACGCATTCAGTTATTACCACCCTTTGATTGACACGGCTAAGTGTGAAGCCTATGGCTCAGACTGATATTGCTCGATGAACCTGGCGCTAAAGGCGTCGGATGGCCAAGCCTATGGCCTAGAATAACATAGCCTGAAGGACATGACGCTTTGAGAGGTGGATGGCCTAGCCTTTGGCCTGAAGTGACATAGTCTCGTAGGCCCGCGCGTTGGGGGTGACGACCACCGCCACCAGAGCTTTTGACCTCTTCGAATTGAAGTATTAGATGGCCTGGCGCTTTAGGCCGTGCATGGCTTGGCCTATGATCCAGAATGGGATTACATCGTAGGCCTGCGCGTTGGGGGTGACAGCCACAGCCACCACCATCACCGTAGCTTTTAACCTCTTCGAAATAAAGTATGAGATGTTTATTTTTCTTCCCCCCCCCCCCCCAACCTAGGGAGCCACTCCTGGGGGTTTTCGGAGGACGGAGACCAGCCACTTGAATGGATGAAAAGACCGTCCCCCAGTGTTGCTAGATACCGAGCCGAAATTATGCCAGCTTCAAGACTACTTCGACCTTTGTATTGGCGTCTTGATCTTATTTTTTAATGTTTGATACTTTTTTGTGCTGAGTTCATGAGTTGAGCTGAGAATTAAGCGGTGGCTACCAGTGATTGATCAATAATGGTAAATAACAAAAAAACTAATTCAGCTTTCCTTTGTAATTGTTGGAAAACCTTGCGACAGAGATGCGACCCCGATTCAGGATGAAGTTTCTCATGAGCATGGATAACCAGAACAAGACATAGACAAACACCGGTATTTTCCTTTTCTATATCTCCTCTCGTCCCCTAGCAGAAGACACGCTTCCATTTCGTTGGAGCAATGTCCTCTTGTGTCAGTTCCCTTCGCCACTTACGCTGACAATCTTCCGAATGGGTCGGAATTCAATGGCTTCATTCGGTAGGGATCACAATTTTTTCGCATCAAGCGTAACTATCCCAATCTCACCAAAGCATTGTGCTGCAAACAATTTGCTCTGAAGAGCTCCACGACTGAGCTTTTAAATTTTCACTAATGGAATAATAAATGAAACACTCGAAACATTCACGACGGCAAAATATGCATGGATACTACGGTGACGATGGCCACCCAAATTTTTCAATCTGTGTCTTCCATGGTTCGTTATCACAAATCAGACCAGCAGTTTCTTCCGAGAAGCCACCGTCGCTTCTTCAATCCACATGATCAGAGACGAGCAACTTAGGGATGCAGCAATACAATTTCATCACTTCATTGATTTAATTGCGAAGCAATTAAGGAGTTGCATTTTTTCCAGTGCTGGGATGTCATTCACAATGAGAGTTGTTTCAAGACAGGTTGTTTCAGACAAGTTGTTTCAAGAAAGTTGTTTCAACCTTTCTTTTGCGATTTGCAAGAAATCATTTCTGGATTTTATGTGACGAATTCATTCCCCTTGATGATATATGAATTCTTCCACTGTTCTGGGCGTCTGTTGTTGCATAGGTTTGTTATTGTATGTAATTGCCTTGGCAACTGTGTCGTTTGGCCCTTACCTCCACGGGTTTATTCTTGGATGCTTCTGACATCTGTTGAACAAAAGACGAACTAACAAAGCCTGAAGTTGTCATCAGGGGACTTCGTTGAACGCGCCTGACCAAAATGTGATCGTCTTGAATGAATTTCACATATAATTTTCCACACGTCTACATCGAGAGTGCTGGCAAAGCTCATATTATAACAACTCTAGCTAAGGAATATCGTGCTCTGTGCTGTTATAAGGAAAACAGGAGAAAACTGACTGGTAAAAAGCACGGAGGCATAAGCACTTCTTAACATTAATTACATTTAATTACATTTACATTTATTTCCATACTTGAGTCTAATATGAGCAGGGTCTGTAACTTTGACAGGTTCATCAGTATGCACATCGTATAAGCAAAAGACCGATGTGAGTGTTTATATTTGGAGAATCAAATTCCATATGATGCTGCGCTGCTGGTATCATTGCATCAGAACATAATCGCAGTTTTTGGAAGGCTTCGATGTCCAACTACTTATGTCGTTCCGTTTCGCACACCCTATGTGTACCAGAAGGACATTTCTGCAGTTGCTAGTAGATGTAGAATGTTATTCATTTGGAGAATAGTGACCGATCGACAGACTGCATGTCTAAGAATAATTATGAACATGTTACAGTTGCGTCAGAAATATGGAATTCGCTGCAAAAGTAGTTCTGTGAATGTTGATTTCAGGCAAACACTTTCCTATAGGTTGGAATTCCTAGGGGCTATTGTTTTATTTAAATTTATTAGGGTACGTATTTCCCGTTTTCTATTCCATCCAATGAATACCATGCATAGAAAAGGTACCATACCATGTGTAATTTCCAAAAGGTGATTTACATGGGGAAACCAACATCCTAATCTCCCAAACGAGATTTTAAAACCAGTTGCGATGTTTCCATTGTGAGTATCTTTTAAAAGAAATACATTTTGTAAGTAAGCCGAAATCTCATATTTTTGTATTGATGTGGAATGCCTGGAATAAGGTTTCCCGCATTGGGCGACTGGTTCGAAATAAATCCTGCTATGCAACACACTGCGGGGGTCATACGACAACTCCATTAAAGCATCCTTTGATCCTTCGAGACTGGACAGAAAATCTAATATATATGGACGATCGTGACTGACTGACTGACTAACGCTAATTCTAACCATATCCATGTCCACACCTGTCCGGCATTCAGGTGGTCTGGATTCAATTCCAGGCCGTTCCTTGCCTTTCATTGATATCTTTTGCCTTCCATGTCCGGTTAATCATTCCCCCTTCATAACCCCCACTCCCCCCTGCTTGTGTGAAACGGAGAAACATGGAAAGCAGAATCCTGGCATGGAGATGCATACCGAGACGATGAGTTCAGGAAAAATGAGAAATCTTAGATCCTTGCCCTGGGGGTATATTTTCTGGGACCGACGATTTCACATTTTTTTTGTCCTGGCGTATTGAGCTAGTGTGGAAAGATGAAACTTGGTACATAACTGCCTATTGGGATGCTGCAGAAAAATGCAGACCTTGGAAGTAAATGCCCTGGGGGAACAAATTTCGAAGGGAGATGTTTTCAAATCAGTTAAATTGATGAACATGGAAAGCTGAACCTTTGCATGAATGTGACTACAGAGAAAAGGAGTTAAATAAAAATGTTAAGCCTCGATACATCCCCTGAATGAATTTTTCTAGGGGCGATGTTTTGAAAAAAAAAATAGTCATGGCAAATTGGACAAAAATGGAAAGGTGAAACTTGACACACGTATAAGTGACATGATATTATTGAGTTGAGGGAGCATTTAGCTTTCATAGTGCATCCCCTCCGGACAGAGCTTTTGGGTGCGTCGGCTTTTCCAAGCATGTTTTTTCACCAGCGAATAGGGCAAACGTATTATATTGAAACTTTGTGGGCATGTAGTTCACTGAGTATGGATTTCAGCAAATAAATAAAAAAATGGTACTTTACGGTTAAAATGCCTCAGGGCACATACTTTGCAATAGGTGTATTTTCCCGAATTTTCTGATCCAGCAAAACAGAGGGCGCCAGAAAGTTTAAACTAGGTAAAGATGTACCTCATGCATAGCTAAGTAAATAAAAAAAATATTTTATTATATATGGAAGATCGTGAGTAGCTGACTGATTGACATAAGTCGTTATTCGCATGCTGAGTTCAGGAAAAATTCTAATTTGGTGATATATGCCATAGGGGTACACATCTCCTGGGAAAATATTTCTAAATAGTTCTCTTTGCTTTAATGAAACGGAGCCACATGGAAAGCTGAAACTTGGGAAGAACGTGACCGCTGACGCACTGAGCTCAAATGTCTAACGTCAAATTTCCAAAAAATTCTTGAGGTTCAAATTTATTTTGGGGAGGTTTTCAAATAATTTTTCATATTCTACCGAGTCGGGCAGAAATTGAAAAGTAGCTGCCGCACGCATAATGGACGTGATGTTGATTTAAGGAAAAGTTCAACTTTCGTTTTGCATCTCCCCAGAGCACAGATTTTGGATGGGTCGCATTTCCAAATACATTTTTTTCCACCAGGAAAAAGGCGAAACGTATAAAGTTGAAACTGGGTGGCATGGAGTTCCCTGAGTCTACATTTCAGAAGGGAAACGATTTTTCGTTGACACCCATCAGGGCACATCTTTTTTGAAGTCCCATTTTATTGAATTTTCCTCCAATGCATTGAATGAAGTCCTGCAATTCCGTATTCACACTGCGTTTCTTTTGCGGATCGTTCTTTTATTTTTCGTGAACTATTACGGTTAAGTAACTAAATTTAAAATCCGACTTTTAAGCAAACACTCCTTTTCCTCAACCTCTTCGGGGAAACCTGCTCCGAGTGTTTCCTATAAAAATCATCATGATCATACGCACCTTTCCTTATAGACCCCTAAGGGAAGTTTCTTGAAACCTTCGGATTCCGACCTCAATATGATAGTGCAGGACTCTCACTTGCCTCTGAAATCCGGAGAATTATGACAAGATGATGCTCTAAGAAACAGAGCTTGGATTCCTAAGGACCAATATCGCTACATGTGGATTTCCCTATCGGATGCAATGAGAATGAATAGTAAAACAGTGACCTTCAGTCTGATTGCACTTCTTCGTGAACCATCCGTGTCCTCCAAGTGTGCACTAAGTGTGCAAGACTTTTCCTGAGCCACATATAGCCTAACCACTGGAGAGTCACAGAACAGTCACAGTTACTGTGATATATGGTCACATATTCACTTCTGCCTGGGTTGTGACTGTCATTGGAGTATTTTGTGCTTGCCGACAAATTCGGAAAGAATAAGTCACGAGAAGAAGGTGTCAAGGATGAGCAAGAAGAGCAAGTGCCACGGTGGGAAAGGATTCAATGGTACGAGATGTTACAATGGGAGCTTGTAATTTACTGCAACAGGGAAATGAGGATGACAGGGCAGAGAGACTGTGCCACAGGCCATGGTGAGACATGTGCGAGAAGGGAGAAGATAATGAAGCTTCATGTGGTGTGGTTGCATCATGACCTTCGCGGCCTGCCTTTCATTCGGCAGCTTGGTTGCAATATCTAGGTTTGATCCAAATAACCGAATATGAATTCATTTAATTAGATTTATCGAGCCTGAATTCCGATTTAATCTGAACGTGGCCATTGTTCAGACAAACAATATCTACGAGGGTGAGGTCCATTTCGTGGGGGATATGATAAGGGAAGGAGAGAGGTAATGGGCGTCCTTGACCTCAAGCTCCACCCCCTCGCACCGGCAAGTTTGAGGGGCTGGGAGACACTCATCGACATCTATGAAACGCTTCTCGGTTTGCTCTTTTTTCAGGGAGGGTATTGCGCTGCCTTAAGTGTGATACTTAGAGACATGGTTTTCCCAAAGGATCGTAAACTTTTTCGCACAATATAGGGAATCTTTATTATGCTTTAGTCGGATTTTTATTTATTTACGGTGTCGAGGTGTCCGGGGGTATTTCAATTTTCCAAGGGATTTTTTCCAAGGGCCTTCATGTTAGCGTGTGTGCTCAACGCTCACCGTTGTGTAGCGTGTTAGGAACGGCCTTGAGGAAGAAGGCGTGAGGAGACGAAGAGGAAGATTTATTGTCGGGGTGGATACCTCCCAGGGTCGCGGGGAGAGAAATACGAGGATGAGATCCAGAGTTGCTAACAGCCCTGCGGGCTTCCAGATTGATCGGGTGTGTCCACGGAGCGAGCCTTCTTTTCACATGCAATGCCCCTTCTGCAATGCTGGCTTCGAGTCCGTTCTTGAAGGCAAAGGCAGAATTTCTCGCAATCTGGAGCACTTCGTCTGTCAGCATCTTCTAGTATCCGTAACGGATAGTCGTTTCTCTGGTTATTAACTTCTGACCATGAAATATCGCAGCCTCATCCAGGCGATTGATCGATGAGTGACCCTGCTTTATCCTATCCGCGAGTTGCATGAAGAGACCAGCGAAATCTAATCCCGGAAAGTGCATTTCGGCCTGGACTTCGGAATTCAAAATGTGTTGAAAGCGCCCTTTCGTCCTCTTCGAGAAACAATTTTTTACTATAGTGGATTCATAAGGAGAGCATATCCCAGTCAGACAAACTCCCTGATTGTTCCTCTTTTGCGCTTGATTAACTGTTGCAGTTTTCATCTCGCTTGTAACGCAATAATATTGCGTTACTCTCAA
Source organism: Darwinula stevensoni (assembly GCA_905338385.1). Lineage (NCBI taxonomy): Eukaryota > Metazoa > Arthropoda > Ostracoda > Podocopida > Darwinulidae > Darwinula > Darwinula stevensoni. The sequence goes on from CAJPEV010000237.1 coordinate 68,365, forward strand.
AGTTAAAAATGCCTTTTCTTTGCTCTTATTCCTTCTCACAGAGCTTAGGAGAAGCCGAAAAATGCCTCTTAGGTCTTAATGACCATCAGGGTCGCTTCCATGGTGACAAAAATATCCCCACAGCCTTCATGGTGGATGACATTAAGCAGGCTGCACCCATCCAGGAATCCCTTAGAAGTCACTACCTTAAAACTGGTATTGCCATCATCAACAATGCTGAAAGTGAAGGTGGGTTCCTGAATTTTCTGATATTTCGTCGTTTTGGAACGAGGGAAGGTTTCTTCATCTGATTACAGGAGAACTTTTCGCGCAACACCACGCATATGCTGTCGTTGCTAGCACGCGCAAGATTCCTCTAGCAACAACTGTCCTAAGCAGGAAGGAGTTCCTCACCTCATGACGTGGAAAATGATTCTGTACAATATCTCTAAAGTTATGAACCACAGTCACTTCTTCTGCATGGAGTGCTTCTTCCCTTCCACTTCTTTGAATGCTCCCGAGGCAGTTCATCAAATCTGGTATGGGAAAGTGAAAGGAGAGAAATCATGGAGCATCATGAAAGTACTCATATTAAAATTTGAGTCAATGCAAGAAAACTTCAAATAGGTCCCTGAAGACTTCATAACAGTATACTGGATGAAATGGAAACCCACAGGGTGGTACTTCATATTACCAAGTATTGCGAGCAGTTGAATATTTACAGTAGACTTTCTTTGTCAAAAAAAGGCTACGGAAAATAACTTTTCCTGAGGCCATGTGGAATCTGCTAAACAGATTTCCTAATAAAAATTGCTCCTATTGGAAAGATCATGTCAGCGATCGTTTTCATAAGTTTAGAAGAATGTAAAGAAGAATGTAAAGTGTTACCCCTCAGTTGTAAAGAGTAGTTTTATGTAAGCCCGCCTCGTAGTATACTTGTTAATGTGACCAGTACCTGCATGTAGTTCTTTTCCTGTTTAGGGAAGGAGCAAAAGCGTGATGATTTTCATCGGCATGGCCATCTAACAGAATCTGGCTCTGCAAGTATTTTAAACTCACCATCCACAGTACAAGTGTCCTTGATCGACAGGTAGCGGTTGATAGAGCTGAAAAGCTGGTCAATATCTTCATGGGTGTGCCCAACAGGATGGAAGTTGAACACAACCTTCGGGGGAAAAATGTATCAAAGCATGATATGAAGCAAATGAAAATTGCGAATAATTCCATTCATTTTACCCTCTTGAAAAAAAAACTGATATTGTGCATGTTACTTACAGCATAGTATGATTTCATGTAAAAGAAGCAGCCTATACCAATTTCACTAAACAATAATGGAGAAACTTATACGGTCAGAGTTGGTTGTACACACGTTCCCGTGTATACATGAATAAAAACAAAAGGGACCGTGTCAACAGGTAGACTTCCTTGTCGAAGCTCTTCAGGTCATGCCTAACATGGAGGAGGGAACGGAGGATGACTTCTGCACAGAGATTCGAGTCGTGAGGATATTCTCCCTGGTCAACAAATGCAAATTCTCGAATCCCCTTGCGTGTGTAGACCATGACTCCTATACGGGAAATAGAGGCATTTCAAGAATGTCAGTACTAATCATATTTCACAGGAGAGGAATTATTTACCACTCATTTACTTGCAATGTGAACATCAACAGAATCGAACCCAGAATTTTAATTTTTAGATAACCAGTTTAATCTGGGTAATTTTTTGAAGTACCAGGGTATGCTCCTTTCTCAGGGGGTTCAGCCATATCACATATTGTAGGAATATAACCCATGTGTAAACTTATAGAAAACCGGCTACAGTTAAATTCTCAATTTAGTCATTAATGGCAGATGTTTACACGTCAAAATTCAAACAAAAACCTGAAATGTGTGTGATGATTTTTGGTAGGCTGCCGGTATGCTTGTCTTCCTCCGCAAATCGAGGGATATTAGTCTTGTTTTGATCCATGCCATCAACTACCATGGTCACCCAGTCACTATCATCAATGGCTAGAACCTTGTGCTTCATGTAGTTGGAACGCTGCTCCCTGTATGGAATAATGGGATATTTGTTAGTACATCATTAAGTAATGAATATTTTCATGAATAATGAAACCCATCATGACTCACTCAACCATCTTCAGTGATGATTCAACCACAGCCTGGCGAAGCGTTTCCAATTCTTCCAGGGCCCCTCGGGTCGCAGTTTCCCACTTCTTCTTCAGCTGGGTGCATAGTCCACAACGAAGAAATGCATTGGGCTTTATACGACAAATAAGATGTACGTGTATTTTTTTCCTCTCGCAAAGTTTTCAGGAATAGTTGGGAGTTTAAAAATGTATTATGGGAGTTTGTTTAGGACTGGAGTTACTGTCCTTATTTCATATTTATCAAAGGTTGAAATCCGTCCCAGTCTCAAGTAACAGATTACTTATCCTTGCACTTAGTGGAGGAAATTGACTGGAACCTCAGAATCCCACACTGGGTCCATGGCCAATTGGCCATTGAGACATCCTGAGGTTGTGGACGAAGTTCATTACCTCCCAGCCGAATGCGCAGCCAATTGGCCAAGGACATATTCGGAAGCCATGAAGTTCATCGTTCTACCTGGGTTTGTGGCCAATTGGCCATTGCCCCATCCTGGGGAAAAAAACAGCTTCCCTTTCTGGAAGCTAGGTCTAGACTAGTCGGACCACCAGGTGGACTGCACTGAGTTTAAACGCGAGACTACTCCGGCTCTAATTCACACTTATATATCCCCTGAACTTGAGTTACTATGTACGACTGTAATGACTCACGGGAATCAAATGCAAAGAGGTCTTCAAGGCAAATATTCATTCAAAGTCAGCCAATTAATCTCGTTATGTAAATATGTCTGGTTATTCAAAATGGCCTTCAATTGTCCGTTTTGAAGGAAATAGTTTGTCTTTCTGCCAAATGAGGTCTGAGGAAAAATGATACTCCCTTCTCCCCGATTTGTCCTCTCTGGCATTGATGAGAGGAAAAAAGTCATATCGAGGACGAAATTAATGCATCACAGTCCATATCTCAGGTAATTTTTGCTCATTTATCTCGGAAACATCACAATCGCATACACTTAGCTGATTGAAATGAAGAATCTTTAATTGAAAAATGTTATATATGGATGTTCTTTAAAAAGGACTTACTAAGATTGTTTTGCGGAGCTTCTTGCGGTTAGAAAACTTAGCAAGAAATGTGATAAAAGGAGACGCCTCGATACATGACCAAGAAAAAAGGCCTGGATTGAATTTTCCGATGTTTCATCCTTCCCCGCGATTTCTAACTCCGCCACTCTGAAATGTCTACGTAGCAGTCGTAGTTGAAAGTTCCCTAGGTTTCCTGCCCGAAAACGATATCATTCATCTGCAAAGAAATCATTTTTCTAGACACGTAATTTTTTTTCGTCGACATGTCCGATTAGAAGCATGTAATCATGGATTTCCATATTACGTTGGAAAAATGTCTTAAATTTCGTCTCTAATCTCAATTAATGTTATTCTAGGAAATGTGCATTACCTTTATTGCAATATTACCTGTAACGGACAGACACTCTAAATCCGACCTTTAAGGGAACGATCCTTTTCCCCTTCGAAAAGCGTCCTTCGAATATTCACAACAATTCTAATGACAGCTATGGGTCTGCGCGTTTTATATATTCTGGTAATGGGAATCATAACACAAATGGCCATGGTCAATACGTCTCATGATTTATTTTTTAAGGGACAGCGGGAGAATGAAGAAAGAAGAGTTTGAGCCGCGTCCGGGGTGGAGCATCGAAGGTCGGCGGCTCGCTCCTGTAGATGACAGCGACCATGAGCGTAATAGTTGGCATGAAAGGAAAACCGATGCAAACAAAATGAGTCACTGGATATACGGTATGGGAATCGAGGTCATTTCAAGTAAAAAGTTACTGCCCAGAGAAGCACTCAATCGCTGAATGACAAGGGGGGAAAGTCGGGAAAGTCTCTTCCCGAGCGGGGACGAGGCAGTCGTGAGAATCTGATCCCGAGGCGGAATGAATTGATGGAAGGAGACTTATCACCAGTAGACGAGAAGGGTTGCAGAATATGGCTGTAATCTGTTCGGAGCTCTCCGCCATCGATAGGGATGTTGGAAAGGAAAGGGAAAAGGTTCTTTAAGATATTTACCCCCAGATTGTCCTTTTCTCGCACTTTCTCTGAGAGAAGATTGGGGTGAGAATGTGTTGTGACCAATTTCAAAGGCAAGGTGAAAGAGGTACTGAACAACCGCGTAATAAGAAGCACCTGCAGATTTTCTGTGATGAGAATGCACCTGTGTCTATTGGAATTATCGCTTACAGTAAGTTAGTAAAATTATAATGAAATTCGATTTTTTTCCTGCATTGTTTCGATTGAATACACATTTTCGAGGAATGAACGATTGTTGTCTTTTTTTCCCTTTTACTAATTTTTTTTTACTCCTTTTTTCATTCTTCCTCTGTCTCTTTTATACTCACCTCCTGCTCAACTCTTGCTAACGCATTTTTTCATACTGTTGTACGCGTACCTTCGCCTCTTTGCCTACTTCTGAAAAAGGCATCCACATACCACAACTAGTTGTCAGCGACGGCAGTAATTAGAGGAGGAACGAGTCATATGTGACTGACATGTAGATGAGGTATTGATAATGTCCGACATGCCCCTGGCTTTTCACTGAGAAAAGCTATTGCTTTGCCCTTTGAGGCCACTTGCGCTGGGGGTCACGAGGCATGTGGCACTGTTTTCGGATTGACTTGATCCCCCCCCCCCCGCCCTTCACCCCCTTAGGAGCGCTTCCATCAAGTGTTGGAAGGGACGAAATGTGTACTATCAGTAGAATCCTTCATGACTCTGAGACACACAATTCAGGAACCCCTGCTCGGTTGAGCAAAAAAGGTTTTCCAAAGAGGTCAAGGAAAGGAGAAATGATTGAGACTATCTTAAACCACTAGAGGCGGAGCTAAGAGTATCCCAGCTTCAGGCGACGCTTTTTTCTAACATTTTCTCTTTCTGCTTTGATAGGCTCATTACCGGCGAGATCATGAGATGCGCTTTTTCCAATAATGTTGTGGCTTCCTATGCTGAAAAGGGAAAACGAATCATTATTCGAATCATATAGTTAACTTAATGTTTTTGGATGGTTAATTCCTGTAGATCAGAATATAATGCTACGATGACTGTCTCAAGTATGGATGATTTCTTGAAGCCTCTTCCTTCCGAATGGCCTGGAATCTCCACTTGTTTAATATTAGATGCAGTATTAGACAGCATGCAGTGAATTTCAAAGATTGGACACGAAATTACCAAGATAGCAAGATATCCTGAAAATTGGAAAATTACCTTTCAAGATCATTCATTGCATTCATTCAATTTCCAAGAAAATTTCCTTCTCTACGCTAAGCCCAATTGCTGAATTACCGGAAATCCGACAATCATACAGTGCAGCACGATTGACATGGCTTATTGTCTTGACATATTATTCTTTGTTCATTCTTTACAATAGCTGGATACGAATTCGATCGAATAACATTTGTATCAATAGCGTAATGGTATTCTCTTTTCTACTTTCTTCGTTTATGCAAAAGCCTTACTTGGTTCTGGCTGGGTTGCAGGTCTGGCACTGTAAAAGGCTAGGACGACTGGTTCCGAAGGTACCACCACCCCCGAAATTTCCCATGATCACGTTATGCTAACAAATCATTTTTCTGGAAAATTATTCTTCCTATATATTAATAGATGGAAGAGATTCATGCAGACAGTTGAAAGAGTCCCTGGTCTCGTTCTTGTGGGTATTGCTACCAACTCTGAATTTAAAACTGAAACCGTTCCCCAGATCTATAAAACTGAAATTAATAATGTGGTCAATCTCATCAGCTGACCTTAGGCATCAATCCAGGGTAAAAATGAATGTTAACCTTTTCTCTGTCCGCTTTACAGTCAAATCCATGCGCCATTCTTAGATGCAATACGTGGGATGTGCTGAAAGTTTCTAGCAGCGCCTAAACTATGAGACCAATAAGAATCGTCATTGTTTCATTGTATAGGATAACATGCTTTAATATGTCAGGGGAGGTATGGTTTCCGCCTACTCATTGTAAGTCATTCTGTGTGTGCTTCAGTACGAGGTGCTTGCAATAGCTGATAACTGATAATATTAATAACTAATAATGACAAAGGGTCTGCCTAATGGATCATGATATTTTTAAAATGTTAACGTGGCTTGTCCAACGACCATTGCCATGTAAGTTTGCATGTTGCTTTTGTTGGGAATATGGGCCATCATCTGCAACTGTCGGGTTCTGGTTCAGAAAATTACAGCGTGGGTAGCAGTCATTTGAATATGACCTACTGTCCAGGCGATTATCAGCGGCGTTGACTCTTGAAAATGTTTGAAGGGTCGATCACACGATGAAGTAGCGAATTAACATTAATAACAATACAAACAATACAAACGATCCTACGTGGACACCTGCGGTTGAATAAGCTATCAAGTCAGTGAATCCGGCATTTCTTGACAACTGAGAAAGAAGAGATCTCCGGGCTCGATTCATGCTGGAAAAAAAAACTGGAAGAATGAGATCCGATTTAGAGTCGCAAATTAGAACAGTTGCTCAAACCTGGGCACAGTTATGACCCTGAAGCAGAGTTGCAACAGACGGACTGGCTCTTCGATGAAGATCCTCCAACAAAAGTAGTTTGATCCCAAAGCGTCGGAGAGCCTACAGTACTGATTCCATCCGCCAAAGGAGCCTGGTAAAGATTGCGCCACTTTTGGAGTATAACACAGAGCTATTTTCAAAGATAATTTATTTGAAGAGTGGGCATCGTGTACGAAGATTTTCATATGATTTTACTGCCAAGTTTTCAGAAAGTAGACCTTCATGGCATGTTGTAAGTAATTTATTTGAGAACGGTGACAAAGACCTTAATGATTTTCGGCCTGTAGCCTATTCCTTGCTCTAGTCTTTAGTCGGGCATGGACTGATCAGATTTTTTGATAATAGATCGTCCAGGATACTTTGAGGACCCTCCTGCAAATGGGGATCCGTACGGAAAGGTCGGAGTAGAAGGCAGCACAATGCGCATGGGTTCATATTGTTGTCAAAGGCGGTAAGCCTGTTTCGTATTTGTAAATTGTGCAAAGACATATACATATGCAAAGACATAGGACTCCACCTTCTCATGACTTCAAAATATCAGTGCGTGACAGTGAGAGACTTGTAAGAACATCGCAAAAGAAAAATATCCGGGAAAAGGAAGAAAGGCAGGTCTAATGAACGGAAAACGCATACAAATGTCTGTCCATGGCTTGAATTAGCCCATCATAAGACCACGCTAGATAGCCTACTTGTTATACCTCGTTATTGGCACCCTTGCACTTAGGGTCATAAGCAGCTTTTGAGGTCTGTCATGAAGACATACCATAACAATGCTTGGCTACTTCTAAATTCAACTATATCACAGCCAAGTTAGCATAAAGCCAATGCTGTAAATGCCTTTAATGCTAGGGGGGCCTCAACAGGAATTTTTCATGCCATTAATAACTTTGATTTAATTTTTTCAAATAAAAATAGGCCTATCTCCATCTCAGACTATTTCAGAACACCGGATCCCTGAACGATTCGAACACGGTCTCCATCAACTGCCTTATATCCCACGCAGCGAGATAACATGTCTAAATGAACCCATGCATACTGTGCTGCCATCATGTGGAAACTATTTCAGTGCCTGTCCCAATTACAGCAAGACCGACATGTCCATTCTCGATGGCAAATGATTTGTCAGTAGCCAGTATGAATTACCCTGTTGATCCACTGTATGAATCTGAGGAGAAAAAGGAGAAAAACGTATTTTTAGATGAGAAGGGAGGAGAGGGATGCGAATGGTATAATTGGGAAGCATATGTGCAGAGCAAATTTCGTGTATTTGTGCGTGTCTGCATTGGCAAAAATGCAGAAAACACTTTCACAATTTTTTATAATTTCAGATATCAAATGTTGCATCTAGTTGAATCAATTGTGATTTGTCAGAAGCCACTATTGTATTACCCTGCTGATCCACTGGGTGAACCTGATGGGAAGAAGGAGAAAAATTTAGTTTTTGATGAGAAGGGAGGACAGAGATGCAAATGATATAATTGACTTGGATTAACCCGGTCTCACCTATTAACTTTGGTGAAAATTCCATACTGCCCAGGGCGTCTCATGGAACAAGCACCTTTTTGGAAAAAGTGACTAGCAATCCCTTCCACTGTCCAGTGGCTTTCATGTGATGTATTGGAGAAGAAGACCATGGGACTTCCCCCGTCCCCTGTACAAATTGTTCGAAAATCTGTGCAAAAGAAACCATCATGACGACTGCTATTCCCTTAATTTATTATTTTAAAAGTTGTATAGTGGTATAAAAAATGCATGAAGAAGTCTAATGACAATACGCAACTCAACGTTTGTCCATGTCATATTTGCAGTTTTCAGCCATTTTTACAGTAATATGCGATGTCACTACCGACAAGTGGCATGTTCTGGCGGTAACTGCATGAACCAGATAATGCTCCCCTTATGTACAGTCAATTCAAATCTACCATTCCTATTCCTTCATGTGAGTTAGTGCTCCGGCCAAGATATATATTGAAATACCCTCGTAGAGTTGCCATTAGTTTGACATCTGAGCTTTCACACTTCCACCAGTCTTACCGAAAGTTACTGTCTTGTTGGCAGTCTCTTTTCTAAAACATAGGACTGGTTTTTTCAACCACCTGCAATCGATCCATGATCGCCGTAATGTGCCTATACTATAAGAACGTTTTCCGGAGAATTCAGAGCAATGCAGAGGAAATAAAGTTGCCGTGTGATGCGCGGATGAGACAACCTACCTTCATGGTCCCAACGATGCATTTATTCCATTCCTACATTACGATGGATTCCTAGGAAGTGCCATTTTGAATTACTTTAACTGAAGCGGACGGGAAATTCGACACAAGAATTCTCCACGAAAAACAGGAAATAATTTTCAGTTTCACTCTGGGAATTGGTTCCTACGACTCTTCAGGCGATTCACACTTTGCGTGTCATGCACCCTTGGCGCCAATGTTGGGGCAGATAGGCGGACGCACTCGCGTAAAAGCATGTCCACACGCGTGTCCTCTAGCATTTAAGAGCTTTCACAAAGCACGAGACTTGCATGTGGAATGACGAGGAGCTGAATTTACTATCTCAGAAAAAAATTTGTTAATTTGACGCAATCACGGATCACGAGACCATACCTTCAAGAGGAGTATCCGCAGAAAAACCAGCGCAAAACATATTTGAGGTGAGGGTAGGAATGACGCCGGGGTCCCCTGTGAAATTAAGGGTGTCCCAAACACATTTGCGATTGGATATGACCGGGAGTTGAACCTCCGTCAGGACAGCTGCGAGTTCATCCGAACCGTCATGACCCCAACCGGTCACCTGCATCATTACACAATCGTAGAAAAAAACGTAAAAAAAAATCAAGAACGCTGGAGGTAAACTTTTAGGTAGAGAAATTAATATATTTTGTGTCTTACCCATCCTGGCACTCCACTGTCGAGGTTTAACTCAGATAAATCAAATCTGTTCGGGAGACATATCAACTGAACTCGAGCCGTTAGCACAGCAGGTCTTCCTAGTTTCAATAAAGCTATATCCGAGTCGTAGTTATTATGTACGTTGAAGTCCCTGTGCAAGATTATGTGAGACACCTGCAAGGAGATTGCGACAGTTTGCATAATCAGGAAAGAATGGATGGAAATTGGAAAATGTTAGGCTACTGAACTTGTCTGAGTTGTGCGTGTTCGTCTTTTTTGATGTAAGATCGGTAATGCTTCCCAAGGTAGACAAAAACTTCTTCAGTGTGCCGAGTTCTGATGGAACCATCCACAACGACACAATGGGCAGCTGTTAGCACCCATTCTTCCCTAATGAGAGCCCCTCCACATATAACATCTCCTATCTTGATGTCATAAATGGCCGCTTGCCATGGCCATTCTCCAATTTCGGATGGATTTCCTCCTGCGGATAGTTGAATTTGACTTGCCTTCTTTCCGCATACTACGTATAGAACGGTACAAATAGAGTCATTCGGAAATAGCAGAGATGTGTCAGTTGAAAAGGGTAAAGGTTGAAATATGGTAGTAAAAAAAACCGACCTGGCTTACAAAACGGGGTGGGTCCGGTCCATTCTCCATCCTCTGCACATCTTCTGAATTCCGGTCCCTGCAGTTCATAATATTTCTCGCATCTGTATCTAACGACGGTCGAAAATGCATAGCTTTCATCTTGAATGCAGCTTTCATTGCTTCTTTTAGCAATCTCTTCAGATGGGCTGCCACAAGACTCGATAGTAATGAATCCATGTTGAATGGTGCTGAGTTGTCCGCATCCGATCACTCCGCCTGTTGACGAAAAAATATAGAGTTGTTGTTATGACTGGAGCAGCATTGAATGCATCCACTGAGTTCGACTCAAATACCGTCTGTGATTTTGCCTGTTTCCATAAATTGCATCTGCATGGTTTTTCCCTCATTATTTCCCATGAGTTTCTTTAAGAGTTTAAGGACTCCTGGACATATGACCAGTCAACATAATTGTTGGGAAGTTCTTACCTTTCCATAGCAATAGGTACCTTAGGATTCAGTTTACTATTTGATCAAAGAGAATACTGATGGCGCTCTGATATTTTGTACCTCAAAGGAAAATGCTCAGGTTAACGGGATTTTGTGGCGACATTCCAATTTTGATGAATAGGATGACACGATTCTAACGAACTTTTATAACAGAAAATTGACCTCAAACAATTGTACATGATGAAATATTTTTCAATTCCATATGAATCAGAATACCTATATTAGTCTGAACTGATATGAACGCCATGGACCACTCTACACTCTTAGAAAATTCGGAGCGTATGGGGAGTAAAAAGTGAGCACACCGTGAGCTTTTCGAATTTACTCTCTTATTACTCACCAAATGCTCCCTCATCTTTCATATCGAAGTGAACACCTTGAAGTTCTTCGCCAAGCCACTAGATGGAGGCAAGGGTCTCGCTTTTCAATATGAAATAAGGACAGTAACTCCAGTCCTAAACAAACTCCCATAATACATTTTTAAACTCCCAACTATTCCTGAAAACTTTGCGAGAGGAAAAAAATACACGTACATCTTATTTGTCGTATAAAGCTTCAGTGTGAAATTTACGAGCTGGAAAAAAAAGAATTTTTGGCGAATAAATTCTATTTATCAGTTGTTTTTCTGACACAAATACACACTTTCGGATCACATGAGTTTGCGACGAATTTATCAGCAAAGGATATGCAAGTTATAACAAGCCAAGACAATTGGAAACACAAGAATAATAAAAATGACGACGAGAAGGGCGTCCATGGGGAATCCGCTCTTTCTGCGATGTCCTTCTTCTTTCTTCAGGTATCACCGTCCAGCTTGGAAAATGCATAAAAGAGATCTGATTGAGGCATTTAGATCATCATACATTGAAACTTCACCTCAGATTTTATACCTCCCTTCTATACCCTTATTTGCCCTCCAATGAAAAAACCTGCTCATAAGAAACATTACCTTTTTCTGATGTGTTAAAAAAATGTATCACATTTAATTTGACATATGGAACTCACGAGCAGGTGTACTTCTGACTCAATACCTCATTGAGTCATAACCTTTGGCATGACGTCATGTTCGACTTAATATTCCAGTGATACTGACAGGCATTGAACTCTTGGGATTCTGCAAAATAATATTTAAAGAAAAATTAAAAGTTTCGTTTTTAGAACCAACTCGAATAAATTATTGCATGAGCAAGTTCTTCAAAACCTCTGAATACTTAAAAAAATGTTACACGGAGTCCAATAATTGCAATTTTCAGTGGTGTGCTTCAAGTTCGATAGAAACGACTATAAATGAGCAAGACATAAATGAAGTAAAGAAGACCTTCCATATAATTTGTGAGTGCATACCTTGTACCTTCTTCTGCTCCAATGATGAATCACTCTTGAAGATCCAATTCAATGTCATCACAGAAGCCCGCGACAATGCTCTCAGAGAGTTGCTGCCTGGGAACAAAGACGGAATTAGATCTGGATCATAAATTTTTTAAGATGAGGAATATTTACATTTTAAGAATGAGATCTATTTTTGCGGTGTTAGGTATCAGATTATTTGGAGCAAGTCAGAGACATAGAAACTCCATAATATACTAGAATCAGGAAAGGGTCCATCAAGAAAGGTATGAAATGCATGATGATAGAAAATAACTTTTGTAGCTCATACTGAGTTATGTCATCATCTGATCCCAAATCTGCCTCATCCATCCTCTCTGAAGATATCCCTTCCATGGGGGCCTCCAACTCCACAGGTACGAGAGATAATAATTTCAATGGTGATGGCAGCTCCCGTTTCTCTGGAACATGAGAAAAATCCATATTCTGTCATGCCCCTGTGCTGCCATGAACACGGAGAAAGGCTGCGATCATGAGACATATATACATCCTTCATTAAATATAAATGACTCTCAATCCCCTAATGTTGGAAAGAAGCCAACCATTTAATTGGCCAATAGAGGTGAGGAACTCCTTCCTGCTTAGGACAGTTGTTGCTAGAGGAATCTTGCGCGTGCTAGCAACGACAGCATATGCGTGGTGTTGCGCGAAAAGTTCCCCTGTAATCAGATGAAGAAACCTTCCCTGGAATGCGACCAATACGACGAAATATCAGAAAATTCAGGAACCCACCTTCACTTTCAGCCTTGTTGATGATGGCAATAACAGTTTTAAGGCAGTGACTTCTAAGGGATTCCTGGATGGCTGCAGCCTGCTTAATGTCATCCACCATGAAGGCTGTGGGGATATTTTTGTCACCATGGAAGCGACCCTGATGGTCATTAAGACCTAAGAGGCATTTTTCGGCTTCTCCTAAGCTCTGTGAGAAGGAATAAGAGCAAAGAAAAGGCATTTTTAACTTTGAGAGTAACGCAATATTATTGCGTTACAAGCGAGATGAAAACTGCAACAGTTAATCAAGCGCAAAAGAGGAACAATCAGGGAGTTTGTCTGACTGGGATATGCTCTCCTTATGAATCCACTATAGTAAAAAATTGTTTCTCGAAGAGGACGAAAGGGCGCTTTCAACACATTTTGAATTCCGAAGTCCAGGCCGAAATGCACTTTCCGGGATTAGATTTCGCTGGTCTCTTCATGCAACTCGCGGATAGGATAAAGCAGGGTCACTCATCGATCAATCGCCTGGATGAGGCTGCGATATTTCATGGTCAGAAGTTAATAACCAGAGAAACGACTATCCGTTACGGATACTAGAAGATGCTGACAGACGAAGTGCTCCAGATTGCGAGAAATTCTGCCTTTGCCTTCAAGAACGGACTCGAAGCCAGCATTGCAGAAGGGGCATTGCATGTGAAAAGAAGGCTCGCTCCGTGGACACACCCGATCAATCTGGAAGCCCGCAGGGCTGTTAGCAACTCTGGATCTCATCCTCGTATTTCTCTCCCCGCGACCCTGGGAGGTATCCACCCCGACAATAAATCTTCCTCTTCGTCTCCTCACGCCTTCTTCCTCAAGGCCGTTCCTAACACGCTACACAACGGTGAGCGTTGAGCACACACGCTAACATGAAGGCCCTTGGAAAAAATCCCTTGGAAAATTGAAATACCCCCGGACACCTCGACACCGTAAATAAATAAAAATCCGACTAAAGCATAATAAAGATTCCCTATATTGTGCGAAAAAGTTTACGATCCTTTGGGAAAACCATGTCTCTAAGTATCACACTTAAGGCAGCGCAATACCCTCCCTGAAAAAAGAGCAAACCGAGAAGCGTNACTATTCCTGAAAACTTTGCGAGAGGAAAAAAACACACGTACATCTTATTTGTCGTATAAAGCTTCAGTGTGAAATTTACGAGGTGGAAAAAAAAGAATTTTTGGCGAATAAATTATATTTATCAGTCGTTTTTCTGACACAAATACACACTTTCGGATCACATGAGTTTGCGACGAATTTATCAGCTAAGGATATGCAAGTTATAACAAGCCAAGAACAATTGGAAACACAAGAATAATAAAAATGATGACGAGAAGGGCGTCCATGGGGAATCCGCTCTTTCTGCGATGTCTCCTTTCTTCAGGTATCACCGTCCAGCTTGGAAAATGCATAAAAGAGATCTGATTGAGGCATTTCGATCATGAAACCATGCCTTTGTAGGTATGAAGGAGCATCCAGCCATGTGATTTGGTAGCCATGTAACACAGGGAAAGTCAGAATCTACAGTGGTTTGTGGGAAAGCCCTTATTCTCTTTGCAGATCTATTTTTCAGTACCTATATGCATTTCTGCTAATGAAAAGGTGGAAATGAATGCTAAGACTAATTTGCCAAAGCAGAGAACTTAGGTGGCCTTATTTCCAATTTTGGTAATAAGAAAGTGATGCACTGCATCTCAAAAATATGGGTGGGATTTTGATGAACTAGCAGACCCATGGAAGACTTCCCATCACGTTTCGTTTGATGCAGGCAGGGCCAGCCCTGTTTCGGCACCCTGTGTAAGGAATTCCCAACGCCCCCCCCCCCCCCCCCCTCCCCTTCTTTCTTCGGAAGGGAGAAAGGTCAACCCCTGGCGTCCAAGAAGACGCCGAAACGGAAGAAAAGCCTAAACGCATTTCCATTTTGTGAAGTAAAACTGGAGGTGGCAGCCATAATGGTTCATCTATCCTTGCACGTTTTCGCGCCCCTGGTGAATTTGCGCATTGTGCAGGGCACATGTGGCACATGCCTAAGGCCAGCCCTGCATGAAGGCCCATGAGTGAAGAGAATGGATTAAGATACGAGATGGTTAAGAAGCGGCCGACTTCGTCATTCCAATTAGAGCATTCCGTTTCTTAAAGATGGCCTATAAGTTAAAAATATGCTTTAGAAACGGATGGTGCATATGAGGCCAACGGCGTCTTTCCCATCCAAGGGTAAGCGCTCCCGTTCTGTTCGATCCAGAGGGTATCCCCCCATTTTCATTCTTGGGAGTCACTCCACTTATGAGAGTGCATAAGTGGAGGAAGTATCCCAAAGTTACAATTTCTCTTCGCATAATCAATTCCTTAGTTTGCGGTAAATGAATTTTTTTAGTTAGTATGGTGTACATATTACTTCTAAAGATATTGCTTCTAAAGAAGTAGTCTTTTGGTAGCCATTAGGCAGCTTCTGTGTCATAATTATTTAACAACATGGCTATAATTTAAAATATGCATTTTTCCTCAAGATACTTCGGTGGAACATGTGGTACATCTTATCACTCATCCTTTAACAACAATCGTGCGCATATCTTTCAGACGAGAACTTACTGGGAATACAGACCCAAGGCGAATCGAGTACTGCTTCATCCCGTGAAGCTTCCCCTAATCGAGACAGCGACTCGCTCTCGTCCTTCAAGCCTCCTATCATCCTTCATCGTTCTCGCCAGGGATTCGGCTTCACCATGAAGACGATTCCGGTTTACTATGGTGATACAGACCTCTACATTCTTCATCACATTGTGAAGGTAAGTTACGTCTTCTCTTTTTTGAGCATCTTCGGAATAGAAAGCTTGATTCAAATTTGAAAAATTACATTGCAGGCAGTGAATGAGGGAAGTCTGGCGCATGAAGCCGGTCTCCGAACGGGAGACCGCATCACCCACATCAACGGAGAGTCGGTCCAGGACCGGCTCCACACAGAGGTCCTCCAGATGCTTTTGTCTGGGAAGGATCCGGTGTCCATCCACGCCACCCCGCTGGAAAACACGTCGATCAAGGCCGGAGGGCGAAGAAGAAGCGCGGCGAAGGCTAAATTGACTCGGCGGACTCATAGAGTGCACCACGGTGGAAAGGGTCGGGCTGGGGCCAAGAGTTCGCGCAATAAAAAGAAATCCCTTTCGAAACGTGTAAGCGTCAAGAGGGCTGTAGCAGAAGCTCAAAAGGTAGGCTAATCCATGATCGCATAACTCTCTCAATTTATATTACAGGAATTTTCATACAGTATTCAAATAGGAAATAAACAAGGAGAACATATCACTTTCGTATGTTGAACACAGGATCAGTGATGGATGCAAGGGAAGGATCTGTTCTCCAGAACAGACCCTGAGCCCCAAAGTTGTGTAGCCTTTCTTGCTTCCAGTCTCACACGTTCCCTATGACCTTTCCTCATTCCGTTTATTTTTGGGACATTAATTCAATCGGAGAAAGAAGACCATGCACAGCATTGTCTCTAATGGGGCCCAGGTTTCTCAGCGATTACTCTTAACCCACCACTCAGGTTTTCCTTGAAATGGTAAATTATTTTACCTAAGTTGCTGAGATGAATAGTTAAATTCAATTTGCACATTGCTGATTACAGAATAGCCGAACTGAATGGTTTCAGGCCTTGACGAGTCAGCGCAGAGTGCCAATCCTTCATCGATCTCTGTCCACATGCGAACCTCCATTCCATAATGAAGAACTCTCTCAAAGAGTGCGGCCAAGATGTGCCCCATTTTTTAGGCCGTTGAATTTATAGTCAAACTTGGTATCAAATTAAAGATCTCGTCGAGCTGATTACGAATATATAGGTGTCAAGATATAGACTTTTACAGTTGCAGAGAAAACGGGCTCTAAAGGTACCAACCCCGGTAGATGGCGCCACCAGCTCGTCATTATAAAATATGACTCAATCGAGCAATGACGAAATCACGAGCACAAACCAAAACGAAAATAGCTGGCGACGAAAAGGAACCATGCTTTGGTGTGAAGACCAGTTCTACGTGTGATAATGANAATAAAAATGATGACGAGAAGGGCGTCCATGGGGAATCCGCTCTTTCTGCGATGTCTCCTTTCTTCAGGTATCACCGTCCAGCTTGGAAAATGCATAAAAGAGATCTGATTGAGGCATTTCGATCATCATACATTGAAACGGCACTTCAGATTTTATACCTCCCTTCTATACCCTTATTTGCCCTCCAATGAAAAAACCTGCTCATAAGAAACATTACCTTTTTCTGATGTGTTAAGAAAATGTATCACATTTAATTTGACATATGGAACTCACGAGCAGGTGTACTTCTGACTCAATATCTCATTGAGTCATAACCTTTGCCATGACGTCATGTTCAACTTAATATTCCAGTGATACTGACAGGCATTGAACTCTTGGGATTCTGCAAAATAATATTTAAAGAAAAATTAAGAGTTTCGTTTTTAGAACCAACTCGAATAAATTAATGCATGAGCAAGTTCTTCAAAACCTCTGAATACTTAAAAAAAAGTTACACGGAGTCCAATAATTGCAATTTTCAGTGGTGTGCTTCAAGTTCGATAGAAACGACTATAAATGAACAAGACATAAATGAAGTAAAGAAGACCTTCCATATAATTTGTGAGTGCATACCTTGTACCTTCTTCTGCTCCAATGATGAATCACTCTTGAAGATCCAATTCAATGTCATCACAGGAGCCCGCGACAATGCTCTCAGAGAGTTGCTGCCTGGGAACAAAGACGGAATTAGATCTGGATCATAAATTTTTTAAGATGAGGAATATTTACATTTTAAGAATGAGATCTATTTTTGCGGGTTAGGTATCATAGATTATTTGGAGCAAGTCAGAGACATAGAAACTCCATAATATACTAGAATCAGGAAAGGGTCCATCAAGAAAGGTATGAAATGCATGATGATAGAAAATAACTTTTGTAGCTCATACTGAGTTATGTCATCATCTGATCCCAAATCTGCCTCATCCATCCTCTCTGAAGATATCCCTTCCATGGGGGCCTCCAACTCCACAGGTACGAGAGATAATAATTTCAATGGTGATGGCAGCTCCCGTTTCTCTGGAACATGAGAAAAATCCATATTCTGTCATGCCCCTGTGCTGCCATGAACACGGAGAAAGGCTGCGATCATGAGACATATATACATCCTTCATTAAATATAAATGACTCACTCAATCCCCTAATGTTGGAAAGAAGCCAACCATTTAATTGGCCAATAGAGGCGAGGAACTCCTTCCTGCTTAGGACAGTTGTTGCTAGAGGAATCTTGCGCGTGCTAGCAACGACAGCATATGCGTGGTGTTGCGCGAAAAGTTCTCCTGTAATCAGATGAAGAAACCTTCCCTAGAGGTGAGGAACTCCTTCCTGCTTAGGACAGTTGTTGCTAGAGGAATCTTGCGCGTGCTTGGAACGACAGCATATGCATGGTGTTGCGCGAAAAGTTCCCCTGTAATCAGATGAAGAAACCTTCCCTGGAATGCGATCAAAACGACGAAATATCAGAAAATTCAGGAACCCACCTTCACTTTCAGCCTAGTTGATGATGGCAATACCAGTTTTAAGGCAGTGACTTCTAAGGGATTCCTGGATGGCTGCAGCCTGCTTAATGTCATCCACCATGAAGGCTGTGGGGATATTTTTGTCACCATGGAAGCGACCCTGATGGTCATGAAGACCTAAGAGGCATTTTTCGGCTTCTCCTAAGCTCTGTGAGAAGGAATACGAGCAAAGGAACTATTTTTTAACATTGAGAGAGCGATGGGAAGGCTGATACATTATTGCATGCTCACCTCAACTGCAAATACGGCGCTACGAAATGGTTGATCAAAACAACCCTCAGGCACCTCAAGGTGACTTCCAAGAAGCGTGATAATCTCAGTCAGCTCCCAGTTTTTCAGTATTCTGTGTTACTTGTCCGCCTATACATAGTTCCACATAGCCCTTCCATTATTTCTCCTTCTGGGTTTTTGAATCTCATGAAAGGTTTGAACGCCTCGTCTGTCACATGCTGTGAATACCTGTGGTCCATCTCTTCCTCCCTTATTCCAGCAAGCCTGTAAAATTGCGATATTTGAAGTGCTTTTTTTTCTAAGCTGCGATGTTTAGGGCTGGGCTCGAAAAAACAATAATAAATAAACTTTTTCATCGTTGATGTCGACACTTCAGATAACAAATACGAATGAGGGTCAAATGAAGGAATTATACTCTGAAAATGAAGTCCTTAAGGTCTTCTTCCGGATGACATCTTCCAGGTTATTCCCAAGCTTCTTCATGTCACCAGCACAGTTCACCACCTTCAGGCTTTCCTGTCGAGTTCACACCCTTCGAAAAGTATATGGCAAATTTTTTACTATAAACGTAGAATATTTCTAGGCATTCGGCTTACCAGGAAATCATTTGAGGAAATGCTTGGGTTGCCCAAATGTCTCAGGTGGTACAGTTTTTTTAGATACGCAGCCTGGGTCGGCATCTTCAAGTCGTTTAGCCATCATGAGGAATTCCTTCACCACTGGAGGTCCCATGCGGAGCAAGTTCTTGATTACTTGTCTCTTTTTTCTGTCCTGATAACTCATGTCATCACTTAGCAATTACAATAGCAGCAATTCGTAAAAAAAAAAGAAAAATGATGCGTGCACGGGTAAGAAAGGATATTACATTATTATACAGAGTATAAGTAGTAGTGAGTAGCTGCAGGGATCAAATTGATCCGTGCAGCTTGAGATTGGCATCCTGCAATCTCCGAAAAACCTTGTCTAACCGCTCTAAATGTTCTTACCATGTGCTCCCATAGACAATCAACTCGTCAAGGTACAGCAAACATGATTCCCACCCTGCCATAGTGAATTCCAACAAGCGGCTGAATGTCGCGGGAGCATTACACAAGCTCATGGGAAGCACAGTTTATTCATACAGCGATCGACCATCGGTCCAGGCCGTAAAGGGTCGATCTTCGGGATGTAACGGGATTTGATGATAACCAGACCGGAGGTCTAGGGAGGAGAGGCTCTCATCTATCCGACGGAGGGGGAACGCATCCTTGACCGATTCGGCATTCAAAAAGCCTGTAGTCTATACAGATGCGCAAATCTCCATCGCGCTTCCGAACAAGCCCCATTGGGGAGCACCACGGGCTTGCGGAGGGTCGAATGAGTCCATTATCTAACAGGTTCTGGACTTCTCCATCGACTTGGGCTGGCATCGCCGGTGGGACTCGTCGAGGAGGCTGCTTGATGGGTATCGGATCTGTCAGAAAAATTCGATGATGCCCTGCAGTTATGAAACCTAGATCAGCATCATCGCGGGAAAAGAGCTTCTCGTATCTTCCCACCAAGGCAGTTAAGTCTGCCTGGTGATGGACATCCAAATGCTTCAAATTAGTAGCAGGGAACGGGGATTTGAGTCCATCCTTAACCGGTACTATACCCTGTACAGCCGACTGAGTTGCCACTTTTTGATCCTTGGTCAATGAACAGTCCTCCGTGGACACATTTACGACTCGCAGCGAGACATGGTCATGCTTCCGAACGAGGGCCTTTGCGACCCGTTACGGCGTCCTGAGCAAAATATTCGGGTGACTTTCTGTTAGCAGTGCCCTGTGCAAAAGTCCAGCCAGGTGAATTTCTAACTCCGCGACGGAAAGCTCCATTGTGTTGAGATAACCCCGTTGCAAGCAGACTTTGTCCTCAGGGGTGCGCAGGGTTTGGTCCAGTACATGAATCTCTGCTTGAGCCGCGTGTGACTCTAACCAGGCTCGAGTCACTAATGTGACAGCGGCACCAGTATCCACCAACATGGTAATAGGGAGGACATCCCTGACTTCTACCATACGGCCGGTACGTGAGGAACCATCCTCTTTCTCAAACATTCAAAATAGGGCATAGTGGCAGTCACCGGTTTGTGCGAATGAGTTACGCGGCGCTAGAGGTGCCATCTCCCGTCAACAAGAGAAAATACACTCATTCTGGATTCCGGACTATGGATTAAAGCAAAAAAAAGTACCTTATATACAATATCGTCACACCAGTATGGAACACATTGTGTGAAGGTAATTCAGAATTCTTACCCAGGGCATTTGGTTACATTCATGCATGATGCCGCCATTGTTTGTGATATGACAAACTGAAGCCTCCATAACTGAATGTAAATTCATATGTTGATCATCCGCAGCAGCTAACATGAGTACCAGATGGTCCTGGTAAAATGAACCATTTAGGGCGAGGGCCAGCAAAACTTCCGGAACCGGCATCGTTCTACTCACTTTCCAATTCCCAGAGTAACTGCGACGTTATGTATTCTCCATATCTATTCGGAACGTCTTCCAATTATTTTTATCATACGGTATGACCCAGAGTAATTTGTTTCCCTGCTTACGCGAGCCCTACATTCCCCATCTCCAATCTGACGGAACACTTCCCCAGGGGAAGTCACGACCTGGCCAACTAATTACTTCCACAAAGTACGACCGGGTGATGTCAGATGGGAGTGGAAGTCAATGAAGTTTGCAGTCGGCGTCGATTTAATTTCGGGGAGGTAGAAATGGACGTTGAAACGTCAGTGACCATCGCTTTTCAACAAATATTACCCATAGGATGGGAATCGTTGGCCAACGGTTGGCCATTTGGATAACTATGGTAACCGCCCAAAACGGTTCGAAACTTGCTGGCGCGTTCCAATTGAAACGAAAAACGTGTTACAAACATTGGTTCAATGAGTTTTAAGCATCTCCAAATTCCATCATCCAAAAATGAAATCATTGCAAGTGAGGGCAAAATTATTTGGAGCTTCAGCCTCAGCTTCTGTCTGTTTTGATCATTTCTTTTCAACGAGAAGTAAGGGGAGTCTTACGCGGCCGGCGCCACCTGCGCGGTGAAATCTCATCAATCCCCTCGGGAAATCATTTGCTGCTTTTTCTCTCTCCCAGGGACGGAGGATCCCAATGTTGGCGGTCGGTTATGGGTCCAAAATATTGGCCGACGGAAGTATAACAGGGGCAGGATAATTAGTGGAAAGTGGGTTCATGATCCACATTGGAAAGATGTTCCCACCACAGTGATCGCTCTAAGAATGGATAATCCTTTGTTATGTAGTATTCCTTTCATTGTTATTAAGTCACTTCAGAGTGATTTGTTGAAAGAAATGAAATTTTATTTCAGTTCTCTGCCTAAACTTCGAAATAAATTTTGTGAGATCCATCCACTGACCTATCATCTTCTAAAATTGGTGAACTTTCGGCTTAACATAGACGGAATGCGGCTAATTCGGTAGGTGCTTAGCGTTAGTGAGGTTAGTGTGCGCTTGGGTCTAGCGAAAACCCTAAATAAGATGGAACGTTTCCCTAAAAATGGAGCCTAAAATTGATTACGTTCCTCAAAGAGATGATATGGAGACAGCAAATTCTCTTTTCTGCTTTCAAGAATAGGTAACACCTAATGGACATACGGCAGCTGCTGCTATGATGTGTGGGACGGGACTATATTATTGATAAAACTACGGAGAAAATGTTCGATAATTCCAAACGTAAGAATTTGCACAAGAAATGAAATGTCACAAAACATATTAAAGACCTCGAGGAACATGTATATTGACCATGCCGAATTCGGACGCGCAGTTATATAATTACCATAAAGTTTTATTCCGATGGAATGGCACGGGGGCAATGAAAAACTATCCCACTTCAGATGGTTCAAATGAGCTCCATTAAATCTTCATCAAGTTTGGCATCCATACAGAGCAGGAAACGTGAGCTGGATGACAGTTTTGTAATTACATTTCTTTTTAGCACTTTCACTCTTTCTTCCAGAAAGATCGGAATTCCTCCGGTTGTCCTCGCCGGGCTTGCGAATGATCGTGAGGCGAGCGACTGAACTGGAATGTGGGCGTTAATTAGGCTCGCTTGAACCAAGGTTGATGAAGGGGCTTATCTACCACAGCTGTAAATTAATGTATTTCCCTGTACTTCTATTATATATTATTAGTAACAATACCGAGTTTCACTTGCGACAACTGGTGGCAGAAGCTGTACGTACAGATTAGGGGTCATTCACCCCTAGTGGGGTCGCATACTCTCTTACTAATATCATCTCCATTAACTCTCATAGACACGGCATCTGTGGAGGAACTGTCCTCGATGACGTTAGACGAGATGGTGGGCCTGATCGACGGCATCCCGGTCAATTTCCTCGACGCGGTCCTCAACATGCTCGGTGCGGATCTCTTCAACGCCGCCCTCCAGATGACAGTAGACGACATTGCCGTTCTCGTCCAGGGTTTTCTCAGATGTTGGAGGTCTGTCTACTCTGATGCATTCCCCCTTCGGTTCCAATTATTTTCCCTTTTTTTTTGCGAAGGGCGAGGATTAATACTTTCGCTCCGGAGGGTAAGAGGCTGTGACTTATTTGGGGTTCACAAAAAAATGACTCATTTCCTTTCCTATTTTGTTAAGTTAGTTGAATATTATAACATTTTCAAAGGATGTACGTTCAGTCCTAACTGCTAACGGCATACGTAATAGTAAATTCATCTCGAAACTCGAATTTCCTTCCGAGATTGATCTCGTTCATCTGCAGCTTTGATTCGTAGCTTCGTGATGATTGAGACCTTAAAATGATGTATTAGGACCACCCAAGCATTAGGACCACCCAAGCGATGGAAGGTGAGAAATATGATTGCCCAATGAATTCAGATGTTTTCGATCTTAGTTTTTTTCCATGCAAACCAGGGGGTAACCCTGCTAGATCTCATGGAGTTGTTACCGAAGGATATTGCATGGGACGAGGCAACGCCAATAATTACGTGGACGCGCTCTTCGAGTTAGCCCATTACTTCATCATTGGGAACGGAAAGTGAAGGAAATGGTGCAGTGTGTGTCTCGATGACCCAGATTTCCTGGGCCGTGTTGAGTCTGTTCCAAGGAGATATCATCAAGGTTTTTTTGCTAGACGGCTACCTCAACGAAATCCTACCGCAACAAGTTTCAATTAAAGATTTTTAATTTCAATCAGCTACATATATGCGATTGTGATGTTTTCCAGATAAATAGGTAATTTTTGTTCGAGATATGGATAGCGATGCATTAATTTATTCCTCGATGTGACTATCCTCACTGGGCTTGATGAGAGGAAAAAAAAATCGGGGAGGAGGGAGTTCCATTTTCCCTCAGGCCTCATTGGGCAGAAAGACAAACTTCCTTCAAAACGGACAATTGAAGGCCACTTTGAGTTACCAGACACATTTACATAACGAGCCTAATTGGCTGACTTTTAATGAATATTTGCCTTGAAAACCTATTTGCCCTTGATTGATTGCGCACTCAGTTATGTCAGCATGTATCATTCAGTTCAATTCTCCTATTTATTCCCACTTCATGTCGGCCTAATCATGAGTGAAAGTTTGAGTCGTGTCAGGTAGACCACTAGGCTGATCAGATCTGGATCCTTCCAGGATGGGGCAATGGCCAATTGGTCACAGAACCAGGTAGAACGATGAAATGCATGGCTTCCGAATATGTCCGTGGCCAATTTGCTGTCCCGAATGCACAGCAAATTTCGGCTGGTACCAAACTTTGTCCACAACCTCAGGATTTCTCAATGGCCAGTTGGCCATAGACCCAGTATGAGATTCCTGCCAATTAAGTGCAAGGATAAGTGATCTCTTATTCGGAACTGGGACAAATTTCAATATTTGCTAAATATGAAGTAAAGACAGTTTATGTCATATGATGCTTCAGTGTGAAATTTCCTAGGTGGAAATGAATAAAACCTCCAAAAATGCTATCAGTCATTTTCTGACATACAAATGCACAAATTCAGATCACGTGGGTTTGCGATTCATTAGCAAAGGATATGCAAGTTAATACAAACCAAAAGCAATTGGAAACAATAATAATCAAAATGAAGGTGGTAAGGGCTTCCATGGGGAATTTGTTCTTTTTGCGATTCTTCCTATTGGTACCACCAACCATCCTGCTTGCAAGAATCATAAAAAAGATCAGTTTGAGGCATTCAGAACATCATACATTGAAACGGCACTTCAGATTTTATACCTCCCTTCTATACTTTTATATGCCCTCCAATGAAAAAAAAAGCTCATAAGAAACCTTAAATTTCTCTGATTCGTTTAGAAAATTAAGCATACTTAAATTGACCTATAAGATTCGCGAGGTGTACTTTTGATTCAATATCTCATTCAGTCATAACCATTTGCCATATTCAACTTAATATTCCAGTGATGCTGAATTTCAGAAGTAAACAATTACAGGTTCTGCTATTTCTTAATTCCAAAAGAGAGATGGTTCCAGTCCCTCTGACGAAAGCAGGCAGAGAAGGAGCTCCGAGCATTGAGTTTCAATGCACCAGTTGCCTCACCCAGACGATGCGTATTGAATCCTCCTTCCTCTGTGAATATCCTTAACAGCATTACCATGCAGGTGGCAAGTATCATCTCGGGATTGACCCATCGCCAATGCCAACCCCTGCTCTGGATAGGACTGGGGACGGAAGCTGTTACGACTAAAACCTTCGGACGCACGCTCGAACTCATGTTTCCATACGTACAAAAAACGGTGGACAACATGTGCTCCTGCGCTCTGGCGATGAAACGCAAGCCAATTCACGAAATAGGAAGTTCCGATAGAGAAATCACAAGTTATGGCGTGTGGAAGACCTGTGAAGCCCAAAAGCGAAAACTTATCCTTTGTCATCAGGGACTTCATGACAGGAGGATACCTTTTATTTTCCAGCTGTGTCATCGTGATAGAGACACTGCATGCCGCATCCCTCTGTATCAAGAGACTTCAAAGTCAGCAGAGGGTTATGCTGCTTCTCGAGGGTTTAAATTCCTTAAATCCCAAGGAGTTCACGTGGAAGTGTACTGGCAAGATCAAGATTTTACCAGTGTGAAGTGGTTCCGCGAGTCCTACCCTGATAATGTCATATCTAAAGTCATAATTGTGTCGTATGAGTAAAATAATTAAAATTCGAGTACAACCTTCTTAATAGAGCCTTGTGGCTCCCGCGAGACTTTTTTTTTGTTCGCGGCCCTGCATGGGTTCTGCCCATGTCAGGGTTGGGTCCGCATAGCCCTCCATTGTATTTTTGAGGGTATGGTCCCCCCTTCCGGCCATGCCGTCTTGTGTTTTTCCGTCCGTCTGTCGTGGGTCCTCTCTCGTCCAACGCTGTGCCTGCTGTCTCTCCATTACCATCTGTAATATTTCTTTTCTCTCTTAAAGTAAATACCTGTTGTCCTTGTTTGAACACCGTTTTATTATTTTTCATCAGTCGTCTCCTAGATGGCTTGTCCTGTCTGTGGTGCGAAGCCGAACCCTTTCCTTTTGCCTCCGATTAACCGCTCGTGCTAAATTATCTTTCTCTTGTTTCGGCCTAAAGTAAACGTTAAAAGTCCCATTTCGAAGCCCCTCCACACGACATTTGTAGGACATGCTGCTCGAGCCCACACCAAGGAGCTTGAAAAATATTCAAGGTATAAATCGGCCCCTCAAAAGGATTGCAGATGCATGGAGGAGAAACTTCCCCGATCTCTCAAAACAAAAGTGGAAGTGTTCTGGAAAGACCCACAGGAACAAGCCTGCGTGAGGATGCCTCACTGAAGCATTCATTCGGTACCAAGGCTCAATCTTTCCTCGGCTCTTGCCGATGCTGATAATGCCAAGGACCCTCAAATATTCAGAAAGAATCTCTTGAGTCTGAGCCTACATAATGTAAATGATGGACAGGTTCTTCGTACCAAGCATGTTCATTTCATCAATAGGTGTGGGTGCGGTAAATGTGAGGCAAATGGCCTCTTGTATGCATTACGCTGTGTGCAGTGCAAGTCCACAATGGTACTCAATTACCGACTGCATTTACAGTTATATCAAATTGAGTGCAAGAGGAGAGCAGACGACGTAGTCATATATCCATCCTGACGTTGGAAAAGGCCACAGCAACTTGCTCGAAGCTGCTCATAATGTCTACATTCGTTTTAGATCAAAATCCATCCAGCTAGAACGGCTTCACTGCTCGCTTTCCACTAAACTGGGAATCCTTCAAAGCGCTGTAAACTGGGCAAGCTTCTCCATTATTGCTTGGTGAAGGACTTGAGCCGAATATTGGGCATCCCCGTGACTTTCTCTTCAACATTCCGTCTATCTTCAACTTTGGATGACAGAGACACACAAAAATGTATCGCGTGGACCTGAAGTATGCGAGAACAGAGGAGGCTGAAGGGATAGGGAGGGGGGAGCGGAGACTTTCTGGCCGCTACTGGCGCGAGCTTTTGTCGCTGCACTTTATTCCAAATCTTTAAGGGAATATTGCGATTCATGACTGCCATATGCGAGAACATGGATACATTATTTAAAAGAAAAATTGGCTCCCATAACAATGACATGGTTTGCACTTGAGTCAGTTAGGAGTACCTCGCTCCTTTTTGAGAGGTTTCACTTAATGGGGTAAATTTGCCGACGACACCAAGATAGGTTTTACCATAAGGGGGGAGGCAGATAGGGCTCGTGCTGAGCGAGATTTAAGTCTTTTGGACGAGTGGAGCAAGAAATGGCTCATGAGGTTTAATAAAAGTAAGTGTAAAGTTCTCCACGTCGGTCGAAACAACGGTAGGTCTCTCGACACGTTCGGCGATGTTAAATTGGATTAGGCAAACGGAGAGAGAGATTTATGAGCTTCTATCGATGAGGACCTCAAGTTTTCCTCGCACGCGCAAGCGTCGGTGACAAAGTGCAACAGGATTCTAGGTTACATTCGTCGGTCAGTTGCAAGTAGGACAGCGCGTTATTCTTCCGTTGTATGTTCCTCGCAGACACGGAGACGCTGGAAAACTTTCTTAGATTCCATCCTCCTGTCTGCAACACTGTTGTTGGAGGTTCCATCTGTCGAGGTTAGTTGAATAATCGCCTTTGAAATTTGAATTTCAGATAGAAATGAACTTATTAATTGCTTGACGATTAAGGAAAAACTATTGCGTACCTGAAGTAAAATGCATAGTTATAATTACCGACGTTTATGTTTCTCCTTTTAGGCAACCTTCTCCCGGTTTCCCACTCTTAAATTGGGAAAGGAGGAGGAATCGTCCTCGAAATCTGTTGTCACGCCTGCCAGTCAAGATGGTTCCGTTACGGGTCATCTCTCTCTCTCCAAACTACTCGCCGCCTTCTCAACAGCGTAATTCTGCAAGTTGCATCAATTATTGCAGGAATGACTTATAGCCAATATTACCGAATGTTTGGTCTAGGATTAGGCATGGCGGCTGTAACCTCTAAGACTTTTGCTAGGACTCTGTTGTATATGATGGAACCAATCCAAGTCATGGTAGACAAGATATGTAGAATTTTGTACGAGATGTCGAAGAAGGATTCAGATGAAGTTGGCAGCATATCCCGCGCCATCACAACGAGTGATGGCGCTTGGCTCACGAGGGGATCTCAAAGCAATAATTTTTCTTTTGTTATCAGAGATTTCTTCAGGGGTGGCTTTTTATACGTTCTTCATTTGTCACAGTGTGGTTGAGATAAAATATGCAGGGTTCCACTTTATGATGGAACTTCCAAATCAGCAGAAGGATATGCTGCCAGCAAGAGCTTTCATTACTTGAAAACTCGTGGAGTCCATGTAGAGGTCAATTGGCAGGACAAGGACTCCACGAGCAATGTGAGCTTCCGAGAGGCATATCTAGATGAAGATTCTTCCAAAATAATGATTTGCGGGGGGCATGCAGCTAGGGCTCATGTGAGGTGGTCACTCTCTCCACGTCTGCATGTTTTTGTGTTGAAGTGTGATTGTAGCCCCTGGGGGAGTGACCTCTGTGCAGCCCAGCCGTGGTTCACAATCCCCCAGTGGGCCTGGATTCCTTGGCCATATTTGGCAGTTCTTTTTGGGTGAATGTTGTGCTGGTTATATGTCTCTGTGTCCTGTTCGGCTTGGCAACACTGTGGAGGTGGAAGGCGTGAGGACAGAAGCGCAAAATACGCCATTCTCTGCCACTTCCTTCCGGCATGTGCCTCACCTCGCAGTGTCTCTCTCTA
>CAJPEV010000237.1:97228-113452 GCA_905338385.1 Darwinula stevensoni
AAACTAAGGTGTATGTATTTTCCAGAACCTTGGAAGTTTCTTTGGAAAAATGATGGGTCTCTTTTCGTCAAGCTTACACATGTCTGCTTCCAATTTTCATGAATTTGGAGAATGAGAGAACACTTTTAGTAACATTTGTGAACATTTTGTCTGTGGCGCTGGGCATTTCCAGACTTTTACTTTTGACTCTTACCTCTTCGGTTACGAGGAGATTTAGGAAAGTCCAAAGTTAGCTACAATCAGCGTATAAACATCGACTTCAGGTCTGAGGGGGCTGCGTCTTGGAGGAAAAATAGCGTATCTTGTTAATGTATACGTTTTCCCGTGATCCAAATGCTTCGAAACTTTGGGCTGCCATGTTGAGAGCTTCACGGAAAGCGGAAAATCGGCTAAAGACAATTTAAGGCGTTAGAAAACCTGTACACTTTTTTTTTCAATAGTTGGCGTAAATTTAGTTTGCAATTATATACTGAAATGGTTAACCTCACATTCAATCGCCTTGCATTTAATCATTTTGTGGGGGTTTCATAACTCTCATAATTTTGTCAGAAATTTCAGATACCAACATCTGGTAGTGTTTGGCAAAGTCATCCAGCCTAATATATTTATTTTTCCGGCAGCAGAATGCCCTTGCCTGACGTGAAGAGCATCAATGATAAGTGTTTTTTCCGTTCCACAGCTTTTTGCTATCCCATTAAAGACAACGGATATTTAAAGAAAAAAAATGACACATGACACATGACGAAGGCGTTACAGGATGACTTTAGGATTCCCTCAGAATCAAATTATCATATTATACAGAATACAGGCGAAAGCGGAGCGTGAGTTCCGCAGAAGTGATGAAAACTGGCCCAGCCTGAAGGGACAAATCAGGATAGAATAAAAACGTCGATGAGGAGGCGCCAGTCATTCCACGCAACTGTCTCGTGCCCTTAGTCTCGCAATGGTCTCCAGCAGCTCGGCCTATCCGGGCGCAAGCGCGTGAGGAGGAACGTGAGGGGAGGAAGTGTACTACTGGTAACATGTGGACGCACGTTCTGCTCCCACCTGAAAGTTCTTAAGCGTCACGTTCCAAAAAAGACTCCGTCGAGATGAAACGCCAAAAGGCAATTCGCAAGCTAAATTACCTGAAGCTTCTCTCACGTGTCAACGATCGTGCACCCTGCACAATAATGCGTCTCTCCATCGCCTATATTCGCCTCGTCCTCACAGAGACACTCGCGGCCTGGGCGAACGCCCCAGACACGATTCTCGATAAACTCGGGCCGCATAGTACGCACCGTCATCACGTATGCATACCGCATACCCAGTATCTGTAGCCTCACACCGCTCTCAACTTGCTTCAGGAATAGCGCACAATTCCTACAAGGAAAATTGGCCCGAGGACGTATGTGGCTACTTTGTGCTTTTTATCAAAAGCAATCAAGGACACAAGCGAACATTCCAAACTGGATACCTCATATAAAGATACACCGTCGTCTCGCCGCCTGGAGCGAACAAAACACGGAAAACACGTTGATACCGTCAGAATGCCCCTCTGACCTTTCGCTGTCGCTCGCTAACTCTCATATTCTCTCTCTCCCCTTCCAATCCCGCTCTCTCCGCTAATATTCTTCACTCCAGCTCCAACCTTTCCACACCCTGCCTCTCTCACTCAGTCTAACGCTATTTTCTTCCACTCACTCGCCAGTTTAACCTAGCGTTTCCATCAACGGGCGCCTTTGAGCCGGCTCTCCGGGCAAACAGATACTGTTTTCGGATGAATGGAAAGAGAAATATTCAGTGATTTCCCCTTGACAACAGTTAGTTGCCCAGATTGTAGAAATATGAAAGCTGTAGAAGGAATAATAGAAGAATATGAAAGCTGAAAATATGTAGAAATATGATCTGGCTACTAGCGCATACAAATGTGACGGATGAGGATGGCATCGAGAGACTCGACTGAATGTCCCGGGTTCGGTGGTGTAGTGGTGGCACACCTGACCGGCAATCCAAGGGGCCCGGGTTCAATTCCCGGCCGTTCCTTGGCTTCTTTCGATCTCTCATGCCTTCCGTCGTCCGTCTCTTCACTTTCCCTCCGTAACACAACGATCTAACCATACATGTTCTACTACGAGCGCAAACCACAGGCCCGTCAGGCACCAGCGTCAAAATAATCCACATCTCCTTGAAAATGAATCGCATACGCTGCATAATGCCGCTCAGAAAAAAAAGGGCAAGACCACCTGGCAACCCAGTCGGGAACCCTTGAAACAACGGCTGCACCGCCGGTGGATGGTATTTATCAGTTTCGCGCTCGGTCGTTACGGCGACCAGGCAGAAGAGGACCACCTCTGAAGCATTTATATCGTTAATTGACATTTCATCAATGAGGATTCCTAATTGTGAAACTCCTTTCCCACTTACAGATCTTTCTGTAAGTATATCCATCTTTCGATGAATACCTTTAGAGCAATCCATGAATCTGGGTAGTCGATATCCACCCATTCCTCTCTCTTAGGGTTGTCATTTTGATGCGAAGAGGCACTTTCTCGCTGGGGGGGGGGGGGAGAACGAAACATCAAGCAACGTGTGCACATCTTTTTGAAAAGAGTAGGAAGTAATATGCCGCTCGTACGAAACTCAATGGGAAACGATATAAAGACACACCCCTACACCCAACAACCTTAAAAGGTCAGCCTAGCCTATTGACTAAAAAGGCATAAACTCAAAAGTCTTGTGCCATATCAGGCTAAGACAGCATACCATCACAGAAGAATCCACCATGAAGGTCCTCATGCACTCCCGATCAGCATGCAGCATAAGATCGCCCTACCGCGCGCATCTCAAACTACCTTCATCTCAGTGAAATTTCTGGATGTTAAATCAACGAGAGAGTTTCGTGTTAAGTCTAGGGAAACCGTCAGGCAATGCAAAAGTCGCTCGTGACTGGAAAAATTCAAAAATCGCCGGTGAAACTGTCCCCCCTAGGGCCAGAGAAACGAGTCAAAATTATTGTCAGAGGTGTCGACATAAAATGAACACCCAGACACCATCCGAGAAATCCTAGCCCTCGACCATAGCATCCCCACCCAAGAAAATGGGATCGTCCGCATGAGGAAAGCAAGGACAGGCTCCCCACTGCTCCTGGTCAAGGCAATCGATTCTTATCGGTTTCTTATCCCTATTTCTTATCTAATCAGTTATTAACGCATTACGCTCCATCAATCCGCCCTAAAGCTCGCTTGCCTACGAGACTACCACTTGTTCGGCCATAGACTAGGTGAAAGGACTCAAAAGCGGGAATCTCCATGAGCGGTCCGCAATGTGTTTAGATAAATGATGAACATACCATTAAACCAAGCTTCAACAGACACTGGCAAGGGGGTACACTGTAAATCAGTCAATTAACATCCCTCGGAACCTGACCCTGATATGATTCGATTAAAAGTCAAGTTTCCCGAGAGATTATTATTCACCTTGATCTCATTAATGACTAAGGGACGGACCCTTTTAATTGGCGACTTAAAAATGGTCGGTTTCTTCTCCGACTTAATATCCTCTGCCAACTTTGCGATCCTTAATGACTCCTGTCCCACGCACCACTGTCAGATTCTTGCCACTACACCTCGAAAGACATCAATCGTTGGATTGGTGGCAGACATCAGCATTCAAGGAATTTTTGAGGACCATGTTAAGCCACTAGATGCGTCCTTGAGGTATATAGGTATCTTTGCAGCTGCTCCTGTTAGTATATTATCACTGTCACTGCTCACCAGATGTTCCATTAAATATTGAAAATCTACACTGTGACAATGCAAAAATTTAAAAAGAAACTTGTTGATGCAAACTCATTTCAACTAACAGGCAGACGTGTAAATTAACTGCAGATAGGTTCATCATGATTCTGAATTCTAAATTTAATGTGCTATCAGTGGTGATTGGTGACACACTAAAGGAGTTTCCTATATTTATTTTAGTTACCTCCTTACCTACAAACTAACTCAGGATTATCTTGAGCCGTTCTTTTCCTCCATTCAAAGTCAATGAGGGTACAACAATAATCCTACTGCTGCGCCGTTTCAGTCAGCTTATAAGAAACTACTGGTGCACCACCAAGTGAAAGGAAAAGAAACTGGCAATTGCCAAGCAAAAGATAAAACCTCAATTCTCTGTACCACTTGCAGGTATTCTTAAAGTTAAAAATGCTCATGAAAATTTCAACCTGTACATCATGACTTGTGTATGAATTTTTGACAGGAACATGTGTGTCATCATATGATGTCTTTCTGAAAGGGGAAATGATTCAGAGGTAAGCATGGCCTGCAACGCAGATATAGACAATGAAAACAACCATTTGCTGAGTCTCATCCACTTGTCCCTGTATCGCATGAATGTAGTAGAGTACATTGGTGGGTTTGTGATCAAGTCGGTATAGGCACGAAACAATCTCCCTATCGACCTAATAGCAGTCTTATTCGATTTAAAGAATCCAAGGCTCAACCCCAATCCCCTGACGACCGCACTCCCTAGCTCTGACCCCGTGAGTAGTCCCAGCTGCGCTCAACTGACCTCAAGCACGGCGAGCGGCCACATCGGCGATCCCGATCCTGTCCTTTGTGACCTTCGGCTGAGAGCCTTTACCCGCCTCCCAAACCCCGAGCTGACCAGCGGACTTAATCTCCAGCGAACGCAGAGCCTTAGGCGTCATCCCTTTTCCCTGCCCTCATAGGATCAGTGATCTCCGAGACCCTGAGGGAGACAACAACGTGCAACCTCCCCCGAAGGAAGCGACAACCGACGTCTGTCGGGAGACCTCAAGCTCCGACAGCGGCCCTGAACTCGTCGTCGACTAAAGAACAATAACTCAACTACTGACTTCTTTATGTGTGTGCGGCGCGTGAAGAGAGAAAAGTAAAATATATGTTTGGTATTGTTGACGTACGTATACTCTTCTAAGCCCTTCCACCCAGACTCACGGTGTCTCGAGTACCGTGTACCAGACACGAAATAAGAGAGGAAACGGGAAAGCTCGGTCCCACGTAACATTATTATGATACCGATCCCTGTGCAATAGGGTTAGAGGAAGTAAGTGGTAGCGGGTGATTCGGACCCAGGCGATCTCGATCACTCTGGCCCACGAATTTAGTATTTAATAACAAGGAGGAATTCAGGAGTCAGTCACTACACATTCTGAGCCTAATCACTGATTATTATATCAACAGAGTGATTTAACAATATTAAGAACCATGTAGATATGGAGACAATGCACCTCTCACGTCCTAGGGTGTACTGAAGGAAGTCAGGACGAGTATGCCCCTCAGGAAGGGAAGACTTGTCTCTGGAAGGCGTGTAGTGCTCGTCTTCTTCTGCACTACTGTTCTGGGTGTCCGCCCGGTCTGATATCCTCAGACACAACTTCTCCGTGTAACTGGCGTAGGAATTCCCCCTCTAGTGCGGCTTCGAACTTATTTCAAGCCCATCACAGTGTTATCAGGGAAAACCGTCGCGTAAAGCGATAAATATACAGCAAATTGAAAGTGGGGGGAAAACGGGAATGTTCTCCGAAACTATTTCTGATGCAGAGGTAAATGAACTACTATTTTTAATTTGAAAGTGGGATCACATTTTCTTTTAAAAAAATACAAAACTATGACCTGACACGAGAAGCATGACCCTGCTGATTCGAAATGGAACCACCCACGAGTTCCTGTCGCCTAAAATAAAGGGTCTTTTTCATCGAACCCACATAACTACAACGGGAGACATTCCCCCATAAATGGTGAAACCAGGAATTTTCGTGCCATCAGCGTCACGTAGTCACGAATATTACTACGATACTGAGAGTATTGACAGTATGATGTGACTGGCGTGTGCGTCTGGTGCAATTACAAGAAGACAGGAAAGGATTTCAGATTTTTGTCATATACTCAACGCGAGGAAGACAAAAAAACCTGTTTTCGCAGAGAAATTGAGGGCGAGAATTCCCCCCTCCCCTATGAATTCCTGTCTGTCTGCCTGTCTGGACACCCGGAAGTGAATGCATGTTCCCAGAGACCCGTGAAGAAACCCAAGTTTTTTCTCCAGAGGAAATAAATTCCTATATTTTTTCCCCCTTCAACTCTCAGTATATATATGGGGGAGGGAATCTTCCCCCCTGCAATAGCCACATTGCTTGACTTGGATACTTTAGTATGTCTGCCATGGCCTCTTGCTCTTCTGCACCGGCTGCAACAGAGGCACCGCCAGCCAAAATTTTACGGGCAGCTGCGAGCTACAACAAATCGCTAGAGAAATGGACTTCATGGACAATACATTCTCTAACCAATTTGGAACGTAAGTAATACAAATTCTAATGAATTTTTTAATGTCAATATTTGTTGTCAAGGAGTAGCAGGCACTACCATGAACTACATTGCTTGTCATAGAAAACATCGTGTTTGATGGTTTCGCATGCTTTGGCCCGAATATTTTTTTTGCATAAAGAGGGGAGTTATATGTTTTACTTCATCCA
This sequence comes from Darwinula stevensoni, assembly GCA_905338385.1. Taxonomy (NCBI): domain Eukaryota; kingdom Metazoa; phylum Arthropoda; class Ostracoda; order Podocopida; family Darwinulidae; genus Darwinula; species Darwinula stevensoni. The sequence continues at coordinate 103,722 of CAJPEV010000237.1, forward strand.
CCAGTGGGCTCCTCCACATGTGTCATATTATCCCAAGATCGAAACTACAGTATACTGCTTAAGCTCCTTCATGGTGTAAAATGCAGATGGACGTATTGATGAAGCAATTCAATCCTCTAATGGCGTTATTGAAGCTCCTGACCTCATCAGCACAATCATCCAGGAAGGATGGCTGCAAAAGGACAGAAGTTTCCCCACACATGGGGCAACTAGGACCCTCAGCGCCTGCGCTAGGGTCAGCGATGGCGTCGCCTTCGGGTGCCAAAGAAGGCATAGGACCAGCTGAGGGAAGAAGAAGGGACAGAAGAAAACCAGATGCGATGAGTTTGTCAGAAATTTTGCATATTGTGTATCTCTGGATTCATGACTTGTCCCTGGAATATATCGTCCATGAGACGAGAGTCTCCTCCAGGACGGTCGTCGACTGGGCATCATTCTGTAGAAGTGAGATTTTCTACAGACATGTCACGGCATTACTCAACAGCTTTTGGGTAATATTTGTAAATAAGTATCCTTTATCGCAGGTTTGTCTCGAAGAATGTGTTTGGAAAGGGGAAAATTACGGAGTTAGACGAAAGTCTGTTCGGCCGGAGGAAGTATCACCGGGGCCACCACGTCGAGGGCCAATGGGTGTTTGGTGGCGTGGAACAGGAAGGTGCTTCCTCGTTCCCGTCAAAGAGAGAAATGCGGAGGCACTACTCTGCCTCATCCGGGGATCTGGGTCCATCCTGGAGCGACGGCAATGACGGATTGTTGGGCTGCATATAATGACAAGTCAAAAGGCGAGGCTTTCAAACACCTGACAGTGAACCACTCACTGGAGTTCGTCAAGCGAATGTAGCCTCAATTGAGGAACGAAACTAGACAGAAAAAATTTGATCAAGTGCGCTGTGTCACAGGGGCGCGTAACGAAATGAGTGGTGCGCGCACCAACAGAACTTTCTCTGCGTTTGAAGTGCGAGTAAAATGAGAAACCTGCTCTTTCGATTGAGACCTCATCCCTTTGTTGCATAAGAGCAAACTACTGTATATAGTGACTTGAAATTCACACTTGCTGAACATCATGAAATAACTGATCCACAAACATGGATATTATACAACAAAGGGTTAACGAGTTGAAAGGTGCAGTGAAGGAACAACGAAGGATCCTATCCAAGAAATTTGTCAGGCAGCCTGCGTCGTCAGGGGGTTGAGGCCACAAGTCTGACTAACCCTACCCCGAAAGTTTCTACTGCCAGGTGCTATGGCCTATGGAATTAAACAGTTAGACTTTACCTAATGCCTCAGAGGCAATCACGGCTTAAGTCCGTCTGCCAGTGCCACAGTTAACGATCGATTGGCTCGATCAGCCTCGCGACTGAAATGCATGGCCTATGAATGAAAAGGAACGAGGAGTATCGAGCCTTACCGAGATCGGGTACTCTTTTTTCTTCTTACCTCCCATTCCGATCGACGCTTTGTTCGGATACATTCTTTTTTATATCGGATCCTTTTTCCGGGATGGTACGTAAGTCAATTGACTGTCCTACACTGACACACTGGAGCGATGCCCAGATTGCCTCTGCTACCTTCAGGCCTTGGCCTTGACACATTAGGCCTATAACACCTGACCCAATCCCGACTAACTGGATAAGCCCCTAGGAGAAATTAAAGATATGGGAAATAAGCCCATGCATCAGTAAACTGCCATCACCGGGATTGTCTTGCAGTCACTCTGTGCTGCAATAGCCGCACATCCGAGCTCTATATACAGCGGAATTATAAAATACCTCCGAACTAACGCAACCACGGAAAAGTATCACTCCCTTCTCTACTTATGTAAAAAAAAAAAAAGTTTTCAGAATCCTTGGGGATGAAGTTACTTAATAAAAGCTTGATTTGCCCAACAATGAATTTTCCATTCTAGGAAAGCTCTCGTGGGAATTCCCATTTTATTCGATGTGCGCTTAATGTACTCATCCAAGGAAATCAAGAACTGTTGAAAAAATTATTCCTTATTTAATTTTCTGTGTAACCTATAATTACTACACATGTGTATTTTATTTCTTAGGCTAGTTTTGAATGGTACATCTTTTTCCGTACTTTCGAGGGTTGGCTGCCCTTGTCAGTATTTACACTATAGCCTTCAAATGTAACAGTATACGTTGCCGCACCTGTCCCTATATTGTAGAAGAAACCTAACCTTTTCGCAACCCTTTCGTAAAACTAGTCACGTAATCTATAAAATCACATGTGGTTCCTGCAACCTAGCCTATATCGGGCAAACGTGTACCGCCCTGAACTTAAGAATGAATAACCACAGATCCCATGTTAAGTTAAATAGTACCCAAGATATAGAAATTCAGCATTTTCAAAGACATAACTTCCAGAACATTAAAATTGAAATTTTGAAAGTAATAATTGACGAAAAGGAAAGGCTCCTGGCTGAGGATCAATGTATTATCAGCCATAAAACTCGATACCCTTACGGTCTCAATGACAGGTATCAGGGCAAGAATATGTCCATGCATGTCGAACAGTACTGCGTCTTTAAATTCCTGCAGGTTTCAAGGTTAAATAGGAAATACTATTCAAGGAGGCATAGACACTCTTCTTGGAACTGTAATCCCTATAGGAAATTTATTGACTTTGGCGAGTTACTGATGAAGTGGGAATGTGATTTCCTCTCCACTAACAATGCCATTAATAAACTGAAAAATGAAATAAACTTTCTCAGTAAAGCAAAAGTGAAATGTCTTGTGAAAAGGATCCTTTCTGATGAAATAACGAATCAGCACTTCATAAATCTTGTTATAGACATTTGTAAATTTAAACTTAAAGTGAATTCTTTAGTGAAACAAGTAACGCATTCAAAATCGTTTCTTATTGTTCCTTTCCAAAGTAAATGCCTGGATTCTCGTAAACTGGCAAAAACTGCAGCCAATTTTAATGCCAAAAGAAAACTTCCCATGAAAGAAGCCTATCTTGCCTATCATGGAAGGTGCCACTGTTTCACTTTAATTCTATCTATATGCACGCCTCGAATGAGAGCAGTTTTCACTGCCTATTTGGTACTCGCTAATTAAGCCAACCTTTCGCTTCTACGTTCCTTACTCATATATATATAGATTGAATAGAAGAAGACTACAATGTCCCTCCCAGCCAAAGCCACCCCATGGCAACAGGCAGGAAATGTCTGGCCACTAGCCCAGGAGAAGAGGGCAGAAAACCACTGAATCCTGGAAACATACTATGCCAAAATAGCTTGCAGAGCTGGGGCAAAGCTGAAATTAAAATGGAGAACTGATAGCGAAGGATCCCATCCTGGTAAATTTGTCAGGCAGCCTGCGTTGTCAGGGGGTTGAGCCCGCAAGTCTGACTACCCCTACCCCGAAAGTTTCTACTAGCCAGGTGCTACGGCCTATGGAATTAAACAGTTAGACTGTACCTTATGCCCCAGAGGCAATCACGGCTTAAGTCAGTCTACCAGTACCACAGTTAACGATCGATTTGCTCGATCAGCCTCGCGACTGAAATGCATGGTAGACTCAAGCCTATGAAGGAAAAGGAGCTAGGGCAGAGCAGGGAAAAGGCCCTACCATGCATTCAGTTAACTGTGTCCTGCACTGACAGACTGGATCGATGCCCAGATTGACTCTGCTACCTTTAGGCCTTGGCACATTAGGCCTATAACACCTGACCCAACCCCGACTAACTGGATAAGCTAAACCCTAGGATAAATTGAGAAAAGTTATGGGAAAAAAGCCCATGCGCCGGTAAACTGTCACCATCACCGGGATCGTATTGCAGTCACTCTGTGCTGCAACAGCCGCACATCCGAGCTGTATATACAGCAACGTTATAAAAAAAAAACCTCCAAACTAATGCAACCACGAAACTGCAGTATCACCCCCATCAGATGAATACTTGCGAAGATCTTGCTTGAATTGCTGAGAATAAAAAAGTAAAGTGTTTTCTCAAGAGGTCTCAGGCGAGGACTGCGACGGTCCTCGCCTGATACGAAATTCTTTGACACAGTTCAAATGTAGACTTAATATTGACAGGTATAATCGGCGTGATTATACTGCTTGAAGCGAGTAAAAACATACGAGGAACATAATAGTCCAACGAAAATCACGAAATTAATTTGCCCTCTTTGCAGGATATCTCTGTTGTACACATTGCCATAGAAGAACTCATCATATTTAAAGGGTAGTAAGATTAATCTATTTTTTCAATTCGAGCAAGGTTCAATTGACCAATTGTGGGTATTACTTAAATAGTAGCGAATGCTTACCAGCGCCGGATCTAATCATTTTCTGAGGGGGTTGAAGCTAAGTTCGCCGGCAAAAGGAAATAGAATCACGGGCGCATGTTGATAAACCACCGGACTTGAGAATGACATTGTCAACGTGGTCTACAAACGCAATCACGGTCGAAGAATCGGTGGTCCCTGGGTGTTCAGATTGCAAAAAAAAATTGGATGTGAAGTTCTTCCTAATGGAGAGACGAAATGCCCAGACCCCCATCCCCATAATACAACGGGAAGTCACTTCTGGTTCACACATATATTCTAATAAGTGGCCTATACGCAGGGTGGTCCATGGTGCGTTGAAGAGGTATTATTGAGAATCTGACTGGGTTAAGCATGGCTAACCGTTTGGAAGTCGGTGACACAAGTCCAGAGATGGTGACGTGCAGAACATGGACCTCATGCAACCCTTGACCCGAAGACCTTTCATGCTAAGCTGTTTACCCTAGGACCAGTCAAGGACAGACCGAAATCAGAACGACCTTCCCCACGTTTCATCCCAGCAAGCATTGCCACTATCCGAGAGATGTGTGAACGTAGCCCTAAGAAGCCGACTCGTCCAGCAGCCCGTGAAAGAGGTGTGTCGGGCCATTAGATACCCTGTCAAAACTTCAACCTTGACTAGAAGGCGGGCACCTTTGGAGTAATGCAAGTTGTGTATTGGGATCCTCTAACACTATCCGTGGATATTAAATTGGTCAACTACGACCTAACCGAACTTCTGATGCCAAATCTGCTAGAGGAAACCTGGTCAGATTAAGCGGTCTTCCTTATTGGAGGTTTCGTAAACAGACGCCACATTCACCATTGGTGTCTGAGCAACGGAGTTTTCCAGTAGAAATAATCGAGAAGTTTCAAAATCGAGAAAAGATCAGAGTCTGGTGTGGATACACAGCTTCAAATTTCCTTGGCCCTTTTTGTGCTGCACGGCACCCTGAATTCTGAGTGTTACTTGTCCATGCTTCAAGATTATGTGTTTCTGAATATTTCACGATGGCCCAACCGTGAGAATTTGTTCTTCCTGCCGGATGGAGCGCCACCTCACTTTGCTGGAATAGTGCGAGGGTGGGTGGGTGGATAGGACTAGCTGAGATGCCAGCGAGAAGCCCAGACTTAGCACCGTGACACTTTTTCCTTTGGGGTTCGGCCAAGGAAGAGGTGTATAAAACCAACTCTAACACAATATCGGAAATTGGGCAACGTGTCAATGATGTGCTGACAAGCGTTCCCATGGCTTTCGTTGAGAACGCCGTTAAAAGTGTTGAAAAAAGACTTCGCAAATGGGTTGCCAATGATGGCTCTTGAGTTGAGTTATAAGACTTTCCTGAAGACTTGTAAATTTAGGGAATTGAAGAACGTTTTCTGTGGATTGGATTGGTAGTAATGATTGCAACAGCACAGCTCTTGTGTTTCTTCATTCGGAACAAATACAAGAACACCAATTAAGCCACTCTCAAATAAATTACATGTGACACTTTTAACCCATTTATTTCAGCAGCGTCAACCTTTATTTTTTAAATTCAAATCTTCAAAACGACTGAATGGAACTCCATGAGTAATGTAAAACTGACATGCAATCTGTAAGTATGGGTTTGCAGGTACCCACTCTGTGCATAAGCCACCAAGTATACACATACTGACCCAAAAATGCAAACAGAACTAATTACATCCATTCATTATTGCACTTTCTGCATTGGGGACAAACCTGATCACAGAAAAGAATTTTTTTGCACGCAACGCGCAAGGCCTACAAAGCGATGCCTCTCTGTGCCATACAACCACATGACTTTTGGTATATTATACACGGTATACCACTGGTAGGCTGACGGTGCGTGGCTAGGTCTAATAATCATTCGCTTAATATTTTCTTTATACATAGCGTTCCGGGCATTTTACCCCGTCGATCCGCCGCTCTGACCTTAGCCTCAAGCTCGACACCTACAAGTGATACTGAAAAAGCCGGTATCCGATGCGCTTTCCTGAGTATTTGCCTTTATAGGCAATCCCTGTGCGTTTCACAATACTTAACAGTCCAACTTGAGGAAGGAACTTCTGGCTTTCACGTTCTATTCTTAAATAGAGTAAAATGAGGTGAGGAAGCGATGAATGAAACAGGAAGCACTTTCACGAGACTATGGCATGACTGAGCGAGGATGAGAAAACTTTTGCCTGACTTCTCAATGCCCTTAGACTTCTTAGCTCTCTAGTCAAGAAGCCCACTATCCCGAAAGGAACACTAGTACGACGACTTCTCAGCTTAAAATGCAACCTTTCAACAGTAGCGGACGGAATGGAACGAAATATATTCAGGTAAGGCCTACTTTTCATCCTGATATCCTCATTTTCAATTGAATATTTGGACCCCATGCGGCACAGTGCATCATTTATAAAGAGGAAAGCAAAGGTGAAAGATGCTCAATTACCATATTTATCTACGGACAATCGGTATGCGGGAACGGTCAGCAATTCATTCCCCAACTCACTCAGGAACGCCCCAAACTACACATGGCAATTTCTCAATAAGCCTATATTCACCTCGCCTGTAACAAATCTTAAAAGATCTCCTTACACGGATGTATGTAAGGGATTTTCCGACGCACCTTGCCTTTACGCCGGAACCTCGATATTCCCTACCCCATTGTAACGTGCGAGGCCTACAAGATTCAGCCTATATAGGCCATAGGCTACTCGGAAAGATCCACAACACAACACTGAGACGTCTAGCGTCAACGTTATATTTGGCCTATGGACCAGAGAGGCAGAGCCCTGTAGCCCTAGCGCGGTAATTGACGCGAAACACGATTATGTAGTGTTCTACCAAGGGATTAATGATGACGTGTGGTGTGCACTGATCCTTAAAGTGAATGAGAGATCGTCGACGACGAACGAGTCTTGCCAGCAGAAAGTCAATTAAATCGTTTAGGTACAACGTCCAAAAATTAGCATCGAATTCCATCACATGTGGAAACACGGGCTTTCAGGACAATTGGACGAGGAGGTTGTGGCAGGTGCGGTCCCTGGCCCACGCGGTAGATATGGGGTTGGAAGATACGGTCATTATATTAGGTCATTCATCAGACAGATCCCTAAGGATGGGTTTATGGCGCTCAAGCAGAAAGAATATGCACATGCAATCGAACCCCTAGCTCAGTGTTTCCCAAACTTTTTTGGGCCGCGGCACACCTATCTCACCCATGCGAACTTCGCTGTACACCAAGCATAAAATCATAACGAAGGAGCCTGATCTGTATTTAATGTGACACCTGAGCCTGCTTTCTAGAACAGAGGCGCTTGATCCTGGGTGTAATGGTCGAAAGGGCAACTCTCATCTCGGGGTCGACGGTTGTCCCTTCTGTTGTTCTTGATGTGTGAGTTGAGCTTCTCTGCACTGGCTCACAAGTACGTGGTCGAAAATGGCAACAACGCTGAGACAGCACGGTCGGAGATTGTTGGATATTCATTCTTTATCAGTAGCCAAAATATGTCTAGCGGCACTTCCGCGAACTTCATCTTCAATGTGTGGTCCATTCTAAGTTCTGTAAGTTCCTCTTGAGCCTTCAGTGGCAGCTTCTTCGCAGATTCAAACGAAGACGGACTGAATGGGTCCCGCACCCAGTCAAGTTCTTCCAGGTTTGTCGACCGGAAGTTGGAGGAGAATTTTTCATGAAGAGTTTCAAGGTGTTCTGCGATAATCTTCGGTAGCTTGCTAGCAGTGTCAGCTGCACTCGCCAGGGGGAAAATTTCGATTGAACCGCATGCCACTTGTTCACGCCAAAGGGCTAGTTTTGCCATGAAACCATCCAATATTTCCGTGCTTGTCAGAAGGTTTTCGTTTCTGCCTTGAATTTTCTTGTTCAGCTCGTTGAGATGTGCCAAGATATCCGCAAGGTAGGCAAGCTTCGCGGTCCAGTCTTCTTCGGAGATTAAATCTGTGTATGGCGATTCTTGCAAAGTTAAGCTCATTCCGGAGTTCACAAACACGAGATAGAACTTTGCCACGAGACAACCATCGCACTTCAGTGTGCAGGAGCAAGGATTGATGTTCTGTTACCATCTCATCGCACAGAATGGAGAAGAGGCGAGAATTCAGAGGCCGTGATTTTACAAAATTCACGATCTTCACAGCTTCATCTAACACTGACTTGAAGCCCCTCTGGCACAGTTTTAGCCACGAGGAATTCACGGTGTCGAACGCAGTGGTTCACCTGTACATCGGCGTTTCGCTCACGGACCTTGGCCACAAGCCCCTTCACATTGCCTGTCATCGAAGCCGCGCCGTCGGTGCAGATACTAATGCAGTTTTCTCACTGCAAATCATTTTCCCCTCAAGGTAGTAATTCATGACTCGAAATATTTCATCTCTAGTCGCATGCTCCGGTTTGCAAAATAAGAAATTATCTTTCATTGAGTCAACATCAACATATCTGACGTTTGCGATGGGCTGAGCGCGACCGCTAATGTCTGTCGATTCATCGACCTGCAGGGACAATTTTCCGCACTAACTCGATACCAGCTGACATTTCATCGATACGCCGGCTTATTGTGTTGTCTGAGAGGCACTTTCGCTACTTCTTTGGCTGCATCAGGTCCTATCATAATTCTCACAGTTTCTTTGCAAGCCGGTAAAATCAATGTCTCGGCAATATTGTGAGACTTCTTTGCCTTCGCTACTAGTTGAACGACTAAGATAGCTTGCTCCCTGTGCCTTGTCTGAAACCCTTACAGAATCCCTCATAAAAAGAGTTTGCTTCACGTTCTGCTCCTTCAAGCGCTTAAAGTATTGCACGTCCTTGTCGGCGAGAGACAAATGTTTACCTGCGAAATGGCGTTTCAACTTGCTTGGCACCATCGCGTGGTTGCTCGATTTTTCCCCACACAAGGCATTCTGGTTTCGGATAAGACGCATTGGTAGACCACGAAAATCCGTAGGCCAAGTAACTGTCACTGTTCTGACGTATCACTGACTTAATCCTAATCTTCTAGGCTCCGTTTGATTCGATATTCTCGGAGGAAGACGCAGAGGTCGGAATATGTCTCTTCTGCACAATAGACAAGTACAAAGATCTCACTAAGTGTCGTCGTCTTTAGCGTGCCGTATGTCGGAACGTTCAATCGTGCAGTCAGTGCATCGGAGTCGCTCACTTGTTCCTGCGGTGTTGCCTAATAGCTTGAAGATAAATTTCTCCCATGATTGTTAACAGTTTCCTCGATTCAGAAGTCGATTCCTTATTTCGACTTGGTACCACTTCTACCTACTCTTTTTATGCCTACTCCTGTTGATGTTGAATTCTTCCTAACAGTTTCTGACGGCTTAGGAGTCGTGTGGATTTATGCCTATGCACATTTCTGGGTTGTGTCCGTAGGTCTATAGGCAGAACTCCACACCAACGGAGATGCGTGCGTAGGTTTGCATCCACCACGACTCCGAGGTCACCAAAAC
>CAJPEV010000237.1:114206-156492 GCA_905338385.1 Darwinula stevensoni
TCTTTTCGAGGTGCTTTTTCGGGCATATGAGGTATTCCACTCGCACAAGTATACTATCCCCTTATTTCTTGGAAGGGAAACGAGATAAACAAAGTACGCTTTCTCAACCAGAGAAGGACCTTCATCTCCAGCAGATGACTGGCTTCAGTGCTGAACGTGGGTTGCCAATTACGACAATAAAGGTCTTGCATTTGCTTTCCCCAGTAGGGGAGATTTGTTGCAGTGAATTTCTATCGATTTTCTTTCGTTCTGGCCATCTGATGAAGCATCATGTCGCGGCCGATTGGTTATGCATGGATTGCGCATTTCCATCGCTAAACTCTTGAACTTGTCATTTACGTATAATAACATCATTAGGCTTTGGTAGCGCCTATTACCTTCTTCAATCCGTTCCCGTAACAAAAACTCAAGCTCCTTGTATTCCTCTCTGAGAGCATCAACAGGAACGAATTATGGCAAGTTTCTTCCTCTCCCAACACAGAATTACTCCAGCAAATGTGAAGCTCTATTTCCCTGGGGTTGTAGAGAAAATGAATCTCGCTTCATGTATATGTAAATTTTATTGTTTATTTCCCCCCCCCCCCCGAGTAGCCACTCCTGGGAAATTTTTGGAAGAAAGAGACCAACCATAAGAATTAAATTGACTTGTGGATGACGAAAAAAGCCATTTTTTTGTTTGCGATGCACCACTTCGCCATAAAAAGTGAAAATAGCTGTCTTTCATTTGAATTTCAGGTGCTGGCTCCGGTCCCGTCTCCCACTGTTCCCGGATGTCGGACCCCCATTGTGCAATTATGCTTCGTATCAGTGACTGGATTTTGTTTTTCAATGTATGATCAATTTTTGCGCTGAGTTCATGGAATGAGCTGATGAAGCAGTGATTTATCATTGCGGTTGGATATGGAAATATATTACCCGGACATACCTGAATTACCAGGATGGCGTGCACCATGAACAGTTATTTTTTTCAAACACCCTGTACACAGCCCATGCCAACCAGATAAGACTGCCCATAGATAAGGAGGCTGGTAAAGAAACTCGTCTGCCTATCGACTACTCTTGGGCTCAGTCCTGTTCTCCCAATATCAAGATTATGAGGAACACCATCAGCGCATCTCGGGTGCCCCATCTGTGAAGTTCATCTTAACCCTTCTGTACTCGTGTCGTTTTCATCCCCATTTTTAGTTGTGGAGTTTGGAAAGGAAATGCCCCACGCGACAACGGCAGGCTTAACCGTGCCCATGACATTGGGGGTGTGAGAAGACATTTTCATTCGTAAGTCATAATAATTCTTCATTTAGCATCGAAATCCTAGTAAAATAGTGCAAGGGGAAAGAGACAGTATGAATATGCTAGGGTAAGTCAGAAAGTAAGGTTCCCATTTTTTCCCCCGCCAAACTAACCAACATCTGGTGCGGTGACACCCCCACATGTTAGTGCCAAATAATGTCAACATGTGAGGAAATTGGTGCCGTGAGTTCGAAAATGGTCGTGTGACTGTTGTGGATGAGGAGAGAAGTGGACGCCCATCGACATCATCCGACGTTGTCGATCAGATCGATGCAGCAGTTCGAGCAGACCGACGTTTGTCTCTTCAGAACTTGGAGCAGTCTTTCGGACGTTCACACGGATGTGTCTGGCACATTGTGGACGACCGTCTAGGCTATCGGAAAGTCTGCAACAGATGGGTGCCGAAAAAATTGTTCGACGGCCACAAGCAGGAACGCATGAGAGAGTCGCTCGAAAACTTTCTGCAATACGCGGAAGAAGGCGACGACTTTTTGTTTCGCATCATCATCGGCGATGAGACATGGGAGCACCACTATACTTCAGAGGCAATGATGGAATCAATGACATGGAAGAAAAATTTCAAGAAAACGCCGAGTGCTGGGAAGGTGATGGCAACCATCTATTTGGACGTTCATGGGATCATTCTCATCGATTTCACTCCACGTGGTGAGACTGAATGCCGCAGCGTATTAGTTGACGTTGACACGACTGAAACAAGCGGTTCGACAGAAGCGGTCTGGACTGCTGTCGCAGGGAGTGCTTCTATTGCACGATAATGCCCGCCCGCACACTGCTCGCACCGCGATGGACCTTCTCAGCAACTGGCGATGAGAAACTGTTCACCACCCACCAAAGAGTCCAGATGCGGCGCCATCGGATTTTCACTTGTTTGGGAAGCTGAAGAAACATCTCCGAAGACGACGTTTTTCATCGGATGATGCCGTCAAAGAGGAAGTCACAAAGTGGCTTCAGGAAAAGGACGCGTCTTTCTATCGGCAGGGCTTCGATAAGCTGATCGACCGTTACGACAAATGTCTCAACAAGTCTGGTGACGAAGTGGAAAAAATAATGAACGTATATGGAGACATTTCCTGTATATTGTCTTGGGTATAATTACCTGCCTACCGAAGAAATTATATAGAGAACCTTACTTTCTGACTTCCCCTCGTAATTTGGATGTGACGTTTTTACTTTTGGTTTACAAACTATATAAATGTTGCCGTGACCAATAGGCATCATGGAATCCCAATATCTGTGATAAAACAGAAAACTGAACAGCATTTTGAAGTAACTACCCCTGCCATTGTAAAAGGCGTTCATTCACGCAGTGACTGAATCTGCGGGAATTAAGAACTTGACAAGGAAAACATTTTTCATCCAAAATGTTGCATACAATGAAAGGCAATGACAACTTAGCAACAAAAGTAATTACGACAATATGTCATTGATCTCGTCTGTCTCCAGCCTCTAGCTTCCGACAACAGCCATGAACGCGGCAGCTGACATCATTGCCTGTAACAGGGGAGACTTACTTTCCATCAACCATGATGCCGTCTTGATTGACTTATTGAAGCGGGGCATTGTTGAATACCACGAATATTATAGAGTCGTGGAACAGACCCCGAAGGAAAAAATGTCATTTCTCCAAGAAGTATTGCCTATGAGAGGAGACAATGCATTTCCAGCTTTCATTCAAGCACTTCGCGAGAATCACTACGCTGTTCTTGCCAACAGGCTAAATGAAGGTGAGTCGTGAAGAACACTTGCCTCAAAAGTGTCTATCTCATCAAATGTAAATTTTGACTGTAATTGACATTGACAGGTTCGTGGTAGGAAGGATAAGGAATGGCATAGACGCACAGTTTTTGGTTGTAGTAGTTTTTCCTTATGAATTTCGGGAGTGCGAAACTGTTTTACGAAGACGGAAAACATTAGCATCTTGTAAGAATGGCATAACTATAGCGCAAAGAGAGGATGTGTACATATGAATCTCAGGGGAAATGTGATATTTCAGCAGTAATTGTGCACGCATTAACCTAAAATCGCCATTACATTACAGAGTGGAAAGGAAGGAGGAGTGAGGGACATGGGGCAAGCTCAGGGGAAGGAGGAAGAGATGTTGGACCAAACGAGATGCCTCGTGCAACTGACGTAACTCCTGGTGCACAGAGTGGAAGCACCGCATCGTAAGTTCACAACTGTCATTCTTCGGGCAGGGGTCTGTCTGAACAAAGACCCCACTCCCTTTCTTAATATGGAGCCCTGGTTCCCATTGAAGCGATACATTGACACAGTATTGTATATTCCATTTTTCAGCGTCATTCGAAACTTGATCTTAAGAAAGTGGCATGCATATCCATAGCAAGGACAACAATGTTTAATGAGGGAACATTAGGTTTCCTATTGCCAATAGGTCTGATGTATGAAGCATGAAGAAAATCTCAGAGTGTGTGTAGTTCGGTGTAGTTAATGGGAAAAAAGTTATCCTTGCCCTTTGGAGCTTCACCTGCATATAAACTACCAAAAATGGACCCACTACATGTGTTCAGTATTTACACTGGGAATATAAATTTGCCGCAATCCTAGCCCGTTTACATGTTCTAAAACAAGTCCTCGTTATTGTAAGAATGAAATATTCAATTCCCCCACTGAAGTATGATATTTGAAGAAAATTTCTTGCCTTTCTTGCCTTTTTTAAAGTACAAAACTTTTAAATTGCTGAACAAGAAACTTTGAGGCATGTCCATTGCACATCAACCTCTGATATAGAAGATCGCAGTTTTGCTTAAAACCTTTTACATTGGTGCAAATTTTGAGGTATCTGGAAAGTGTGAAGATACCACCTTTTTAATTATGTGCCGAGGAATATTACTGTTTTTAAAAGGCAATGAAAGAAAATCAAAATTAAGATCCCTTCTTTTGTCATAAATATCGATCTCTGCCTTCTCTGCTACATTTATGCTAATGTTAAGGTCTAAGTAGTGCCCTGTTTTGAAAGGAGGCTCACCGGTTTTTTCGAGTGACAAACATCCTGGGTAAATGCTGCAAGTGTGCCAATTTTCCTGGCTTTGATACATCTACCTACTATTCCACAGTATACCACGGGAGTATTCGAAAGACACCTTCATCGTAGGATGACAGCATAATAGTAAATTTGAGGTCTTCAAATATTAGCATTATTCTCTATGGAGAATACTGACCTGACGAAGGGAGCTGCCATGTTGGACGGGTTCGCTGGCTCGACCTCGTCGAACCAGCGAACTTTATTCTGTAATCCGGAGTATTCCAATAACCGAAATAATACCTCTGTATTTCTCCTTCATACATCAAGCAGCTTTTAAAATGTATACCCTGAAGTACAGTACCCATATTTGCGCATTTGGCACTTTTAAGAATACGTTTTGCGTATTACAATATTTTGCTACCTTGTTTTTCATTATTTTTAAACTTGCGGCTGAGAGATCCCAAACTACCGAGCTAGTTCAGCTTGCACCTTTTCGTCCTGATGGGCGTTCATGCATCGTTCATGCTCAATGCGATATTTTCGGCCAAGTTTGAGGTCTTGTCTTTACCGCAAGGTCAACTCGGAATGAGCAGAACTGAACCCTATAGGCTCAATTCATATTTCAGGTTAACTTTCACTTTCGCCTTAAAAAAAAGGGCTGGATTATTTGCCTCTTTTCAGCATCTGCAGCCTATACTTAACCCCCCCCCCCAAATTTTTCATGGAAAGGGTGGTCTTGCCTTCCCTTATGTCCCTGCCCTCGGTTCACGGAAGAGTCAAGTGGGAACTCGTGACCATGCGTGCATTCTATGTAGCAGGACGGTGGGACTGGGGGAGGGCCGTAGGGGACATTCCAAGAATGCGAATGGGAAAAATAAGCATTTTGTATTACAGTGAACTGAAAGAAAGTATTCCACGTTTCAGGAATGTTTATTCCTTTAAGCGGAGTATTCTCATAAGCGTATTCCTCTGTGCCATGTTTTTCATAATGTACCTTATGGTGGAAAAATGAAAACATACACATATATTCCATTAAGCAGCATTCAATTAAACGGAGTCGACTGTATTACCAATAGCATTTGACTGGAATTGTTTTCTCTTGTTTAGTGTTAAACTTTTGGTCCATGTGAGGTGAGGTTAGGTTAGAATAGGATACGTGGCTTAGCCAGTCACACCCGTCATCACACTAACAGTGGACGCCTGATTTGCACAACCCCCGTTCGCTGTCAAAGGCCGAAACATAGAAGAAATGCGACTCACTTGATCTATATTTATGTTTAGTTCATAGTAGAACGATTGGGTTTATAGCGGAAACTAAAACTAGCCGGTGGGACGTTAGCCTTAGTATCGAGTCTCAAGGGATGATACTTTTGTGCGGGAATTCGGAGATAGCAGTGGCATTTATTGTTTCCAGAAAATTGGGCGTTATCGACCTCCGTCCGATATGGCAGCTCCCTTCTCCAGTATTCTCCATGGAGTATGATGGAAATACTTGAAGACCTCAAATTTCCTAATTTGATGTCATCCTACGATAAATTTGTCATCTTTCGACTCCTCCCATAGTACACTGTGGAATGATATATATAACAAACCTGAATCTCGCAGGCATAAAACTAAAGTGGAACCCTGAATCTCGCAGGCACCGAACTGAAGCGCAACCGACGCGGTTCCCGTCAAGCTCACAAGATGCAACTACGAACTTGATAGCTAGAGCTTCTCAGAATAGCGAGTCACGAGGTTGGTTCCATTATATTCTTACGAGACCTAATGTGTCGAAAGGACACTCTTTTATGATAAAAAAAGCATGATTAAGAAGTTGAATAAAACTTGCCCTGCAGGTTGTGATGTAATTGCGGATTTCGTACGTTCGAGGCTACGGTTGCGCATAATTTGAACAGGTGCACCCAGAGAGCAGAAAAACCTTAGCCTTCTCTAACCTCTGGGAAGGTTAAAAATGGCTAAAGTTTCCGAGGTAGTCGCGGGACAAACAACCAACTACTTTTAACCCTTTCATGGCGTATGATCTTTATAAGGATCATATCTTTTCAGACTACCCTTGCTGTTACCATTGAACAAAACCTGTTTTATATGGTACTGCTTAATAGCTCTTGAAAAGGGCTCTTGGGTGATGCATCATTCGTTCAAATATGTTGTAATTCAGGGAAGCTGGATCAAAAAGAAAAGTTGTGACCCGATATGTTTGATTTTTTGTGAAATTGAATTTTGGACGAAAAAGTAATAATTATATTCTTTTTTTTGAAAATGGAAAAATATGCCCGCATGCTGCAAGAATGGACGGATAACATTATGACTGGCCATGATTAAGGGGCTCCTCAGGTATGAACAATGGCCTGTTTTTTAAAGTAAATAATTCAGTTTTTGAATTTATGGGTAATTATTTGAAAATTTCTGCAAGCTCCATCTTTAGCTAGCCCTGTTCAATAGAAAAAACTTCCTAGTTATTCGTTTTCCTAATTCAGCCATAAAGGGTTAACTATAAAATCTCCGCTCACAATATAGCTATTCTTGTGAAGGTTTCCCTATGCATTCATGAGCATGTTTCCAACTTATCCTCAAAATTTCATCAGAATTTGATGTAATACAATCCACAGGTTTTGAAAGTAAGTCAGATATTGAGAATTGACAAGAGCTTCTGCTGGTAGTGGAGAGGAGAGCTTTCGAGCTCTTCTAGTCATCAGGACATTGTCGATCTTGTTTCTGATCCTAAGTTAATGAAGTTTCACAACCTTCTTGACTTTCAAATGAATCAAATCGGGCGAGATTCTCAATAAATTTTGTGAGACATGGGTGAATCAATCTTTAGGCACCACTCGAAGCCGTTGATCTTGTTGTCCTACCTAGCAGACTCAGGCAGACGGTAATGAAAGGAAATTCTGAATTCATTCATTGATTTGTCTGTTATTCATCGGAAAGAACCTCATGAAAATATATGCAAGGAATGACTAGGGTAAATATGACATTTAATGAAAGAGGAGTTTGACTTGGTTTTATGACCAAGATGGAGTGCGCTCCTGCGTTCCCTCAACTCCACTCCCAACAGGAACTCTTTTATATTCTCAATGTCTAACTCATTTTTCAATACTTGCTGATGGTATTGCTTCAGCGCAAAAAAATCTGATGAAACTTTAAAGAAATGTTGGAAACATATACAAGCATGCATGATTAAAGTTTCGCCAGAATTGTTCTTTTATGAGCGGATATGTTTTAATTGAAAGTTTTTTTTTCACTTTGTTTTACGGTATTCTGTAGGATATGTTCAATATATTATTATTTCCAGTTAAGGGAATATTTTCAAGTAGACTCATGTAAGCATTTTATGCGTGTTTGCCATGAACGACAACTTTTGTCGTTTATGATAATTAAGAGAGGAAAATTCGGAAGACAAGAGAGACAAGACAAGATAAAGAAAGTACAGCTAGTGAAAAACATTTAAGTAAGAAAAAGAGCGCCGAGGAGGGCAAGTCGAATAATTATTGTGCGGTTGAGTCTACTTGTGAGCTGGGTTTCCGAGCCAAGAACCTCGCTCCCTGCTGGAATATAGCAATCATTACCTCGCCTCTCTAACCCTTAATGTTGTGGGTTCCATTGGTGCTAGTGGACATATCATATTTCAAAAGCATGTATTTCACAATATTCATTAATTCGGAATATGTATGTAATGTACTTGCCATGAATAAAAATATACCTTTGACGTACAAGTCACTCCGATCTTCTTCATGGGAAGGCAAATTCTATATCGTACCAGTTTCACATAAAATGTGGTTTCATTCTCCATAAGACTAAAGAGGCAACATATATAATGTTCAATAATGAGCAAAATGTATATTTAAAAATAATTGAAATGCATGATTTTGATTTGGCAAAAATAAGGATATGATTGCTAGCATGTATTATCAGACGTGATAATAAGCTTTTGCAAACTGTTCCTAAAATTGATAAAATTCTGGTAAAATGCATGAAAAAGTATTTCAAAAGACCCTATAATCCACCAAATTTCACACAAATCGAGGGGATATTTTCAATTTTTGTAAATTCGTAATTTGAAACAGCCCATTCGCGCTTTTAAAAGATTCGAATGAAAGGATGAATTTCATAATGCAACATTCGCGCACTTTCCAATCGTTTTCTATTTAGAGCATATCTGATTTCGCGTATCTAAAGAAAATTGCATTATCTGAAAAACCACATGACTTCAGTGTGCGGGAAAATGTAATTATATTTTTTTCTTTGTCGTGGCAGACCTGAATGTGGAGAGACCTGGAGCTTCGGAGCCCAATCGAAAAAGGGCTTTCATAGGTTACTTGAAACAGTTCCAGCAACAATTTCAATCGCGCAAAGATTTAATGGTGGCATCTATCGCGGTCCTGTTTGCCATCGGCGTGTTCCTCTTGGTTTCGAAGGTATCATTGGCGAGTGTGCCTCCAATTAATACAGTGGATCATTCTGGTATACTGATTTTCAGTTCCTAAGGACTGTTTTCTGATTGACATATAGAAAATTTTTTTATGTATTTTATTATCAGGAGCAGCATCAAATACTGGCCACAGTGGTGAGAAAGCACCGTCTCGAATACAGGTTGGTTCTGTTTTAAATACATTTGTCAAAAGGATTACATATAAGGAACCCAAGTCCGCTTTTCACTTATTGAGCATTTCAATCATCCTATACTGACTCGTTTTCTTCTGCCTGAGGTCCTATAGCTAGGGCACTTGGTGAGAAATGAAAACCAATTGGTATGATAGAAAAGTTTCATTTTCTGTTAGGAATTATTATATACGTTGATCAATGTTGTGGAAGGCGTCATTTTCCTATTGTGTTCCCATAGAAGAACATTTGGGAACAACTTTAATGATAAATAAATGGATGAAGTTTCTCTCTCTACATACATTCCAGAATGAGGTTCCTATGGTGCTAAAAAGAAATAAGACTGGTGATACTGAGACATTCACATTGGTCTTATATCTGCCAGCAATATCAAGAATTCCGTTTGCTAAGAAACTCTTCTATTTGGATCCTATAACAGTTTTTCATTCTACGACCCAAATATTCTTCAATCCTAACCGTCAAGCAATGTGAATGTCTTCAAGATGTGTTTCAAGGAAGATCAGTGACATTGGAACTAATATGATAACTATTGAATATTTTGTACTGGCAGATAAACGAGGAGCTAGAAACATGGGACTTGATCAGGGCGAACCGTCGGAAGCTTCGGGATTATTATAACTTGGACTTTGAGGAGTTGCTTCTAAGTTTGAGTGAGAAGAAAGTCTTCACGGCCCCCGAGGAGAAGCAGATACGAAGCAAAGAAAATCAAAAGTTATTTGACGAGCTCTTCGAAATCCTCGTACACAAGAATCCAAAAAAATTCATACCCGTCTTTCTGGACACACTCGCTGAAATCGGAAGGAAGGATGTGAGGGATTTCTTGCTTTCTCAACTGGACAAGATATCGGCATAGTTGACGCATTTTCCCCTTGGAAAAATTATTAATCGGGCTGGCTAATAGAATTATCTATTTGAATGAGTCACTATGAGTTTGATGTTATTCTTCGTCATTTTCGCCGATTCTACACACAGCACGTGTATGGTAAGGAAAGAAAAAATGGTAAAGTTACCAGTCTAAAAATCACCCTCAAGACCTGGTTATATTACCGCTCAGGATGATAATGTATTGATAATTAAGCGCTGGAGGTGGTTTTTGGACTGTCAACTTCACCGTTATCTTGCTTTCAAAATATGTCATTATTTTTTTACACAAAAGAAGTTAAAGCTGGTAATGTCACGTACTTGGTGTAGCACTGGTGCTTAGAAAGAACGTAGAAATATCGAGTTGAATCCCTGACATTTATGGCATAGAAAACTTAGAATAACTTATAAACCGATTAGCAGGAAAATATTAAGTTAGTCCGATTCTATGGACTAAATATTATCTTTATTCCTAAATAATGGTCCCTGTACTGCAATGACAGGGAAGTAATTTGAATAGCCACTAGAACTCCAGGCTAATTTTATAGTTTTTACATTCAGGAAGTTCTCAGTCTCACTAAGAAACAACGCATCCACAGATATTCTTTTACTATTAGTCTTCCATCTTAAGACCACAACGCTCGATGTCTTGCTCCCAACAAGCATGTAACATTCTAAGACGGAAACCATACAAATGAACTTCTAGCTGTCAAGTAATTCTTACACAGACAACTTAAGCTCATTGTCACCAAAACGCCTCTCTTGAATGTTATTTTCTCAGATTTTGCAAACACGTAATTGCCAGTTGGAGCCATGAATATACGAGGGTCACCCAAAGTAATGCTCCCGATTTTTTTTTACAAATGATTTATCACAATTGAACACAAGTACACAGTAATAGTTAGCAATAAAATGACTTATGAAATTTTGTGTAGACTTATTTTTCCACATAGTCCCCATTACGTTCCATACATTTGCGCCAGCGTGAAAGCAGTGCCATTATACCGTCGCGAAAGAAAGCTTCATCTAGTTGGTGCAGCCAGCGACGAAACGCCGTATCCTCCTGGGGGTGAAACCACGAAACTTCGCCAGCAGCGGTGGAAAACAATGGATTCAATGCTGGCGAGGCGCCAATTTCAATTGCAATTAAGCATTACTCAGAAAAGTGTCGGGAGCATTGCTTTTGGGGTGACCCTCATAATTCAGAAACACTTAGAGTTATCACCAGCATATGGCCTATGGAACAGAGGGGCAGAGCCTTGTACGCCTCGCACGGTAGTCTGATACGAAACGTGATAAAACACCACGCAATCAAGGGATTAATGACAGACGTTGTGTAGTGTGCACTGATCCTTCCTTGAAGTGCATGAGAGATTGTCGAAAACGAACGGGTCTCATCAGGAGAAAGTCAATTATGTCGTTTAGGTACAACGTCCAAAAATTAGCATCTAATTCCATCAGATGTGGAAACACAGGCTTTCAGGGCAATTGGAGCTCTTCTCTGCCTGGGCCACTCAATTGGACGAGAAGGTTGTGGCAGGGTGCGGTCCCTGGCCCATGCGATAGATATGAGGTTGGAAGATTCGGTTATCATATTAGTTCATTCATCAGACAGATGCCTAGGGATGGGTTTATAGCTTGAAAGAGGGATGGGGATGCGCTTGCAATCGAACCCCAAGGCTATCATAATCATTTCCCCCTTTGGTTCAGGTCTATGCTGCCTTGACGTACGACTGAGAATACCCTCATCATTAATGTGATTCATACTTGACGAAAAGAAAATAGAGTCTGCGGTAGGTTCTGTTTCCACTGAGCTTCAGATGGTACATTAACATAATGTACTATCATCCGGGAACTGCGAACTGCTACTCCGAAGTGTCATGCAACGACGGCGGAGCAAACATCATCTGCTTACCATGGTTAAACAATTCACACAAGTTTGGACGAGTGAGATTTCCTTTATTCAAGGTCCAAACAGCTTATAATTACTTGAATGAATAAAAAATCGGGCCTGGTCTGGGAATGAAAAAGCTAAATGGATGGGGATTCACCCCATTCGCATCCACAATCATACCGTGTTCCTCCCCCTAGCCTGTGGCCTAGGTGGACGACGTTCACTTAAGCAATATTCTCGGCCATGAAAGCCGAAAAATTCCTGCGGTAGGGTTGGGTGCAGCGCATATTTACTTTTCCCTTTGTCCACATTCGTAAAACATTCATAAAAACATTACAATGTCGACGAGCCAGATCTATGCAAAG
Source organism: Darwinula stevensoni (assembly GCA_905338385.1). Classification (NCBI taxonomy): domain Eukaryota; kingdom Metazoa; phylum Arthropoda; class Ostracoda; order Podocopida; family Darwinulidae; genus Darwinula; species Darwinula stevensoni. The sequence goes on from CAJPEV010000237.1 coordinate 126,247, forward strand.
AAACCTCCCAACTGATCTGCAAGAGGCAACGCGAGGATAGGGAAGTTAGGAGGGGGAGGTGAGGTGGAGTGTAAAAAGGGGAGAGGTTTTTGGAAGAAATGGCTTTCACATTTCTTCCCGATTAGCAAAGCATACCTAGATGCTGACAGTTCCATGGAATATACTAGCAGGTGGTCTCGTGACTTGATGCGTGTGGTTATGAGACCCATCTCAAGGTATTTATCAAAACTTAATATAAAATACAACACCCAACTTCACGAGGCAAACAATTTTTGGAATGATCTGGTATCTTAACTCCATCCTCTCATCTGTTAAATTCGCAGCCGTTTCATTCAATTCGCAGTTAAATTCACGAAGAATTACTGTAGTGCAACAGTGAAATCCCCTAGGGTGGGTGGCTTTCACTGGGTCTGAAGACGAGCTCTGACTTTGACAGTAATTGTGGCACGAAACGATTCTGCGCGATTCTTCTGAGACATTCTTTGAGAGAAAGCATGGAAAGCAGCTACTTTAGTCTCTCCAAGGAGACTGGCAAAGTGCAAGACCTCGGTGAAGCTAATGATTAGATATGAGAAGAGGTCCCATGTCCATGGTGCAGAGGGGCAGATCGGGTCTCTAACAAAATGCCAAAAACAATAATGCCGCCAGCCTAGAATAGCGAATGATGAAAATGTTGAACTGCCTAAATGTGGAATCCCTCAGTTCCCCGAACGTTGAATACACCGATGGTAACGCAATCTCGAAAAAAAATCCGAAAACCCAGACGAGTAGGTGAATTCGAAATCAAGATCGTTAGACAGGAAGATTTTTATCATACTGAGATTCCATCATACACTCTTAGAAATTTATGAGCGTTTGGGGAGTAAAAACTTAGCTCTATGTGAGCTATTTCAAATGTACTCTCTTATTACCCCCAAAATGCTCCCTCATTGCTCATAGTGAAGTGAACATCTTGAAGTTCTTCGCCGGGCCACTAGATGGAGGTAAGGGTTTCGCTTTTCGCGCAATACACAAAAGTTCCCTTCCCTCTTTCCCTGGAATCGTCCCTCGCAGGATTGTTTTGTTCCTCGACATGAGTCTCGCCTATTTTCATTATAGGAAGCAATAAAAATGGGCTTTCCTTCATTTGTGATCCACATATTCAAGACAGATTCATAGAGCCCAGGCCACTTACGAGCTCATATTCCTGATGAGGACCCTTTTGTGCAGACAGTTCGGCCGGCCACCTCCCCCCTTGAACAAGATTTTCTAATATGCTTTGCATGTTCCCTCAAACCTCCCTTCGCGCACCCCACTAACTCACAGCTCTTACTTTCGCACGCTGACACCTGATAAGGCCCGTCCGGCCAGTTGGATCCGCAAACGCCTTATGATCTCATGGGCATCTGTCCTTATCCCTTCCGATAGGATGTAAATATAATATCGACTTAAATAAAATCACACCTCTGACTCATGAAGTAAAACGGCTTGGACCCTATAAATTTCATTCTTCGACTCAGGTGGACCTAAGTACTAAGCGCCCCAAAACACTGATACTAACCTAAATAAATTCAGGTTGCTTTCTCAATAAGCCTGCATAGTTCCTTACTCTTTAATTAAACCCCTAAAGATAAAAAAACCTCAAGGGAGAGATCCTGGGGGAGAAGCAGCTCTCTCTCGGGTTGACTTCTCCCCCATAGCCATGAGTCACCTTCTCAGGGCTAAGTCATTAGCTTCATGAGGGTCTTGCTCTCTGCCAGTCCTCATGTTGGGAGGATCTCAGCATGGTGGGCGAGAGTCATGTGTCGGTCCACCACATGACAGCGGGGCCCACCATACCTTTAGCTCCTAACTTTATAAATAAAAAGGTGAACAATTATTTCAAAGAGTTTCTACGAACTTAATAATGTCCGTTGACTCTATCCTACGTAATTGGGATGTAGAAGGACTACAAGGTGGCTTCAAACGTTTCAGGACCGATTTTATTTCAGCATTTTACGGATATTTAGGAAAATTATACGCAATTTCCTTCAAAATACTGCCCTTGGGCAACGACACACTTCTGCCAGCGTCGATACAGTTCCTCGAAACATTTCCGGAAACCTCCACGCTTCACCTCCTTCAACGCCGTCTCCGAAGTCGCCATAATCTCCTCTGCATCTTTGAAGTGGCGGCCCTTCAGTCTTTCATGCGTGGGAAGAGATAAAAATCACAAGGCGCGAGATCAGGCGAGTACGGAGGGTGAGGAAGCACCATAGTTCCATGTTTGGCGAGCTGTTGCTGCACAAGAAGCGACCGATGCGCGGGAGCATTGTCATGGTGTGGCACCCAGTTTTTGGTCGCCCACAATTCGGGACGCTTCGAACGAATTGACTCTCGCAGGCGGGCTAGCACCCCCAGGCACCTGTGCTGGTTGACTGTACGCTATACATAGCGCTACTACTGTATAGGCTGAGTCCGGAAACTTTTTGAAGGTACCTTGTATTCTACCCCTGCAAAGGAAAGGAGGATTTCAGTACTCCGCAGAGCAGGAAAGGGATAGCCGTTCCCTGTGAAGTACTAAGTTTAGTACTTTCAGAACAATACATAGTCCACTGCCTTCGTTATTGATCAAATATTGGAATGCTACAAGGGCGGGAGTGAGCGTTCAAATAAGTGACATTGCAATGTTGGCTTAACGTTCAGTCAGTGTTGAACTTCAACGTGCATCTGAGTGTTCCGATAAGAGACATTTCAACAGTGACTTAGTGTTAGCTGCATCGCCAACCAAACACTGGGAAGGTTCAAAATTAACGTTCATACAACGCTGATTGAATGTTAGAATGTTTGCTGGGAATGTACCAACGTTAAGAACGTTGATTCAATGTTCATATAACGTTGATTCAACGTTATGTGTTTCAAATTGTTTGCTGGGTAGTGGCCTGGAGGAGAACTTCAACATTCCAAAAAAAAAACTAAAAAGAGCAACTTGGGAGCATTGGATCATCGAGTCAGTCCGATATTGGATCGACGATAGAATGGCAATAATGGAAAGTCAATATTTAGCCTATATTGGCAATAAAGGCAGAATGACAACGGGCTCAATGTTGGTCCAGCATTGAACCAATATCTAGTACTACTGGCGTGGGGTGCAAGTCGAAGTTCAAGATGGGTTGAACATTCCCCAGCAAGCGCAGACACGTTCCATATCAGAGCTTCTTCTGAACAGCGATTCAACTATTTATGGCGTTTTGCAGTTTTCATCTTGCGACAAGTTCCTAGAATCCCTGATAAATGACGCTGCTGAATGTCGAAGCAGAAGCATTCTTTCGACATTGGTTGGTAGCACTGGATAGGTTCTCGGGCGTTTCTTGAAAAAATAAATTCTATTCCATATTTGACGATGATACTACCAGAAATATTACTCAAAAATTCGTTTAAAGGAGGTATCATGGCGCAATAACGTTGCTAAGACAGTCCTGCAACCTTCAACGTTGATGACACTGTATTGACACTGGTTGAACGTTCCCACAACGCCACATTGTTTGCTGGGATGCCTTAAGGCAGGGGTGTCAGTCTCGAATCGGTCGGCGGGCCGCACCCGTAATCTCGTGCGCGGATGGTGATGAGGGTCAATCCATGTGGAAAATTGAAGGACAGGCGGCGGGCCGGATGAACTACCTCCGCGGGCCGGATCCGGCCCGCGAATGGTATGTTTGAAACCCCTGCATTAAGGGAATTCCGGAGATGATACCGATCAAATATAATGGTATGGGTTTGTAGGGCAAAACACCATTTCTGTTACTGGCGATGCTCCATTTCATCGTGAAAAATTAGATTAGCAGTTGGTTATGTTGATTTTGATTGAATTTACAGAATTTACAGAATTACAGATTGAATTTACACACCCACCACCCTTCCCTGTTGTTGTTAGAAACGATTAGAAATGAGAGACACCTCGTTATTGAAATCGTCATTAATTGTGAAGGGGTATTTCGATGAGTGAAGTGGAGGGAACTGCTTCTTCACAACTCCACCGTAAAATAGCCATAAAAAGGTAAAGAGCATGAGTAAAAACGCGATCCGGGAACTGTAGGCTTATTTAGACCCCGAACCTCATTCGAGCGCCACTCCCTTGTGCTAAGGTTGCAGGATGTCATAGTGGAGTTTTATCGGATTGATGATTGATTCGGCTTTCATATAGATGTCTTTCTCTTCTGTCAATATATTCCGATACTTTTTCGTGCTGATTTCATGGGGTAGGGTGAGATTAAAACAGCGGTTAGCTGTGACTGGTCGATGTGGTCCATCATGGACCTACCTAAAACGGGCATCCCTGGTGATGATGGCGTCTGACGTTCATTTGAACTTTGGAGGCAGTGAGGCAGTCTGACCTCAGACATTCGAATGGAAACGGTGAGAAACACCATATTGCTCCTCATAGGCCTTACGTTACGCGTTATCGGGATGATTCGAGAAACATACAGTACTGTTGTAAATTTCTCAAATTGGTGTCAATTAGGCCTAATTGACCCGTAAGTCGTAGGTTGAGATTCTTACAGGCGAGAAAAGATAGGTCTAGACCTAATCGAAAGATATTAATAATTCTCTGGCTGGCCTAGGAAGAAGTTCCGATGTATATTCTGAGTCGTTATAATTGATTTAGTGATTTCGTGCCGTTCATCGAGGTTAAGGAAACTGATCACCATGATGTCCAAAGAGAAGGGGGGGAGAAGAAAGGGTTTTTCAATAACGGGTTTTACATTATTTCATTCCCATCTCTCCCGCAGCCTTGCACAGACAGGCGACGAAGATAGCAACGCATAAGAGGAAGCCATTGGCACCATATTAAAGCGCATAAAAGTGAGCGTTTTGCGATTCAAATTCATCATTTGGCATTCCCATAGGTACTTTGAGGAAATGCCAGATATTGCGGTCTGTCTGTCACTTTTTTTCATAATTTTTTTTTTCCATTCCATCTGTCCACAGTAACCATAGCGACCGGACAACACAACCCGATGCGCACGCGCAGCTTTCCGCCTGGGTCGGGGTACTTGTCTTCCAGGAAAACATCCACCTTTTCTTCCAGCCCTGGCGGTTGACGGGTCCATAGTAGACAATGGAGGAGAGCGGTTGCTCCCGGCTGTGTAGACAGGGTTGTTAGGCGTATGCGTGAAATGCTGTATCTGGCATCCTACTCTTCATACTGTCCTCCCATCTCCACGCGACGCGGACGCGCGGACCATCGAGAACATTGTTCAGGCCTTTCGTATAGGTCTACGCCGAACCAATGACAGCTATTGTTTATTTCAAAGTTTGATGGTTAGGACGCGTGAATATATACAGTATAATAATTCCAGTGTTACAGGGGCCAGTGGAACGCCAGATCTGTACCTGGGCTGGTACTCTCTAGTTCAAAATTTCACCCGCTTTCTCTGAGTGACAAACTGAAAAAGTGCCCGCTGCAATCACTTCTGTTGGCGCTGAATGACTCCTTCTAGCATCGAAACAGATTTTGAAGAGAAAACCCCCTCTGTAGTACCAAGACAATGTTCTGCTATTACGGCCTGCACAGAGACATGGTCAACTTCGTCCTGTATCGGATGGCATAGGAGTATACCCAGCAAACAAGGCTAGATTGAACCGTTTTATCAACGTTCCAAACCTTTATTCAATGTTGATTGCACGTTAATTCTACGTTATGTGTTTCAATTTGTTTGCTGGGTATATGCTCATCTCGCACTTCCTCTCACGAAAATGCATATTTTCCATAACATTCCTTTTTCACATAATTAGCACCAATTGAATTCGCATTATAAAATTAATTCTATTATTAATGGATCATTGATAGTAGCATTGGTCACTATAGTCTGAAATGCAATTTTATAAAGAATTTAGACTTTTGGGTTATTATTAATTAATCAATTGCTTCCTAACCAGTTACTGGAAGGATATTCTCCACAAAATGTGCGAACGAAAGCTCTTCTCATAGACTTTATTATTCACATCATGGTTTTAGAAAATACAGATGGGGTCTGACCCATTTGCCGAAGTTTCAAACCCTTTAAAGTGTAAGTAATTGCCACTGGTTCACCGTGAAGTACATGGTGTCTATTTTCGTATATTGGATAACTACGCTGAAACAACTTATTCCCAGGTTACTTAGGATATGCTCTGGTAATAGTTCTTACAGATCCCTTCGTTTAAACGAGAAAATGCTAGTAAGTTTTCAAACTTAAGGACTTCTATGATCCAGAGGGAACCCACAATTAAGAGAAACAGCATAAATCATATTTTCCAAACAGTGTTACGCTCTCCTCAAGCTTCGAATTATTCAGAGTGATTTTCGAAAGGTACAGTATTATAATATTGAAGAATTCTGCAGAATTCTTCAGTATAAATCTCATGTTCGTAAGGATATGGTAATAATTGAAAAGATTTGAGATATTCTATCTTCGTTATAAAATGAAAAATCCACATTGCATCTATATATATACAGGGTGTTCGTATTTAAACGCAACATGGGGAAATTTTTGCCGCCTGTTTGTGGAGTTCCCGCGTGCCCTATGGTTCACCGGGTTGCATATCTGGAAGGATGAAACCCGGTGAAGGATCATCACTGATGTGTTTCCTTGCAGATAGGCTAACCCGGCATGCCTTATAGTGTCAGCCGACCTCCACCTACTGGCGGCAAAATATTCCTGTCACGTTTAAATACGAACACCCTGTATATAATTTTTCAGGAGTACGGCGGAAAAACTAGAAATATGTTTGGCTGACATCTCCAGATAGCTTTTCATAAATTATTTTCTAGAGATCTCATATCATTCACGCCTCCCCTGTCCTCTCTGACTTCCACATAGGATTATGTTGTGGAGGATAATGTTGGGGGGGGGGGGGGCAAAGGAGGAAAAATGTGACGGAAATGATAAGGATGAAAGTGGGGACCAATGTGGAAAACTTTTAATCCTCCTTTCTTCATATCAGAAAAAAAAGTGTTTATCCAAACGACAGAATGAATATAGAGGCATTAGACCGTCGGCCTAGCTTCGATATTAAAGCGGGACAGCTTACGATTTACAGCTTATGCATTTTCTTGAGGACATATGATAGTAATTATAAAAAGTATTTTGAAGAGATTCTTTGGGAATGAAGAGATGAAACAAAGAGTGAAACATGACCAGCCGGGTTCTGGTGGTTACAGGGTTACTGCAGTCGAAACGCTTCCTGCTTGCTCAACCATAAGAGCACGTTCGCTCCAAGCGTTGTCACCAAACCCGGGCTACTTCCTCGGTGAGACACCTGGGTTTCGGACTAGTCGAAGCAGATCGAGCTACATTCCTTGGTATGAACTGTATGGGCTGTGTTTTTTTTCTCCTCACTTTCCATCTGCAGCGTGAAGCACGGCAATCTGTTTGAATGAGAGAGACGTTATTCAGACTATTCTCAATCGAACGATGAGAAGCAGGTAGGCGTATGAACTTCTCACTGATGAGCTGCAGAAAAGGTGACTCCAAAAGTCAAAATGCAAGTCCACCATAAAATCTTGGCTTCACGATAATCTTCAAGAAAGTGAAGTGTGACCGTACGACCAGAAATTCCTCCCAAGCCATGCAAGAAAAATCATGTTTTCATCCTTCTTAGCCAAGTACCAGAATGAATCCTTGGAATAAGGGAACAATCGAAACATACCTTGTGCAAAATGCCCTTAAGGCTTATACCAAGGAGAGGGAAATTCCCAAATGGTGCCAAAAATGTCCTTGTTTCTTAGGACATATTTCATTACTAATTATTTTGAGGCTAAATACCTTAGAGATTGACAATTGGAAACAAGGCTATACAGTAGACAGGGTAGGTGAGCGGGGAATAGGCAAATCCCGTATAATATTACCCGACCATAAAAGTGTCAGCTCCCAGTTTCCTGCCATATCATCATAAATCTACGTGATAAATGAAGCGATTAAGAGGATTATTCCTGCCTTTGCTCTCGTGCGCTAACCGAAATTGAGCTTTTCTCCATGCATGCACCGTATTATCTATTTTGCCTTCAAAAGTCACTCTTGCGGCTTCCATGTGACAGATCAAAGAGGAGCCTTGGTTATAAAATGCCACCTAAGCTCCTCACCTAAAGACTGTCGCGCATGATACGATTTTCCGTCGGAGAGGCATCGTATAAATAACATGGGATGGTGTGCGGCGAAATGAGATTCTCGCCAGATGTCGGAGACATCGGACGAAAACGTGACCGGCGCTTCCGTCGCAGCCTAAATGGTCGCCGACAGTTGCGGACGAAACGTCGCAAGCCAGTTTCGTCGTTGCACTATTTCGTCGCTGATTTAGATCGTCGGCATGCACGGCGAGGCACTAGCAAGCAGACAAAGGTAAGAGCAAGAAGATAAAATTCGCAGGAAGGAAAGGGGGTCTGGAGTTCCTGACTTCTATTATTTGGGGAATGGAAAGGGAAGGGAGAGATTATGACCCTGATGCTGAAATCTCCTCAAGTTAACTTTCCTTTAAGAATGCATGGACTCCTACGAGGGGAAAAGAGCTCTTCAGCTTAAAAGCCCTTTACCTCGCAGAAATGGGGTTTGTGCATTTGTGCCAATGTCTCTGGCGTTCTGTCGTTTTCGGCGTTTCCTTTTAGCTGAACCGTTCACATGCAAATCTTGAGTTTTCATGCGCATGACACTGGAATGGGTCAAACTATCTACAGCAGTGGTTCTCAATAATTTTTTTTTTACCTGTGAGTTATTTTCGGAATAAAGGAGACCTGCGCGGACCTCCCTCACTATCGCGTAAATTTGTAAGCATATAAAATTAGTGCAAGTAATTTTGAAAAGAGTACAGCAAAAGTTGGCTGAAGGCTTGACATTCCTTTCTGAATTTTAATTTTTAATTTTGTCCTTTATTCATTTTTGTCTAATACATGGTTTCTAGAGCCTCCTGAAGCCTTGCCACGTATCCCTGCGGATCAACCCCCCCCCCCCTCCCCAACTGGCAATTGATAAACGTTGATCTATTGAGATGGAAAATGCACCAGGAAGGGGTAACTTGTCGCTGGAGAGAGACGAAGTGACAATGAGATACCTATGTGAGCTACCGAGCCATAAAGATAATAGGGTGTGGTATACACAAAAGAGCGGCTCACGATGTTGATTTATGGCTTCTTTACTAATTCATGAGGAATTCCAACCTTGCTTGGGTTGAGGCTTTATCGTATATCATCCAGCCCTGAAATGCCCTCGTGACAAGGGAAGCGCGACGATCGGTGTCTGCGCCGAAACTGTACTTCGACCAAAGACGCATGCGACTTTATGTCCACGTTCATTTTGGTCTCGACGAAAGCGCCGGTAACCGGACGGAAATCTTTACTTTTGCGCCCGACGACCGTCCAACGCGTCCGATGAAAATCGAAGCCTGTGCGAACGTTAAAATAAAGTGAAAAAACTGCCTAACTCAATGGAAAAGTGTAGCTCTCGGCTAGTTCGATGTCCTACACGATTCTTCCTGGATACGAACCAGGAAAAAGTGAGGACTGAGAAGTGCTTCTCATTCTTTCCTCATCCATGATTGCAGGCCGCTACAATAGGAAACTTTGGCGATTTTTGAATGGTTCTCAGTGACTGCCTAGACAGAACTGAAGGATCATCGTTGGACCGTGTGCGAGTGTCACGATCGGGTGGGTTTCCAACGATCGGCTTCACGTCCAACACGTCTCCAACGGAAAATCGGGACCATGTATGGTTTACGGCGGCCTCAAGAGGGCGGGAGAGGGGAAATTTGCCTTGGAAATCGAGATTTTCACATTTTGCATTCAATCCTAGAATCCGAAACAGGAATCAGAATGTTTTTTCCTATTTTTCAATCGCAAAAGAGAAGAGTAAAGGTAAAGTGGAAATGTGGAGGAGCGAGTATGGTGGGGAGATTCCATGATGGTGAGTCTCGTCGTCACGATAATAATGACGTAGACGATGAAAACGGTAATGATACTGATGAAGGTGATGTACACTAAAAAATAATGGTTCTCCTGGAACTCATTACTGGTTCTACAGTGAAACCTTCTTGGAACCATTTAATGGTTCCATAGGGAACAACCTATGAAGGTTACATGTAATGTACCTTACAAAAGGTGTTACTTAAAACCCTTTCGTGAATAACATGGTTCCACACATAACCATCACCACGTACATTACATAATTCGGCAAAACAACGTTGTGTCAACTTTGAGCAAAGATTGATTTCTCAACGTTTGGGCATTACAGTACCTCCTCCACTATCCTGGGTCTGAACGAGCGCTAATAACATGTATTTTAGATTGATGATAGTACTCTATTAAGTACTGTCGTTCCACAGAGAGTTCCTTCCAAAGGGCCAAGGAAGGATCTCAGGGATTTGAGAGCACTCTATTGAGTACTAATGTCTCAGAGGAGTCCTGCTGAGGTTGTATTTCCTTCCCTTGATCAGAATTAGAACTGAAGTACTTGAGGAACACAACTCTTTCTGTCCAGCAAAGGAATTACACATCTAGAAAAATCCTCAGATTTAAATCATTCTAGGAGAGGAGCCAGACATATCTCCGCAAGTCAATTTCCATGCTCTTATCTTTCTCGATAGAGATACAAGAGCCTGAGTTCTCGTAAGCACCATGTAAAGACTTAGGAAAATTGAGCATGTCTCCTCGGACCCCCTTGTCAGTAGTATTTGGAGTCTCCTTCTGCCGGGTTACCTCCTTCAATGGATCTTTCTAGGAATTCCACAGCCTTCCCTTAAGTTGTACGTGGGAAAAGATCAGGTGGTATTTTTCCAGTGTGGAAAAATGCTGGGAATTCATTCCAATGGCACTAGGGTGAGAATCGCTAAGTCGGCGCTTAGGCTCCATCTTGCGCCGATTGGTAAAATCTATCTTTTTAAAAGAAAAGGAGTGACGAGGCCGAGCGGGTGGGGGGAGTTCCATGTGAATGGCGAAAAATATATCTACATATCTTACCCTTAAGGGATCCTTTTTCGAACCATTTTGAGAAAGCACATGAAGTGGTTGTACTTGAACCAATGGCCAGTTCCAGAGGTTCTACAAGAGCGATGGAGTTTCATATGGTTCTACATCTGTGCTGGAACCAATTCATATAGTTCTAAAGTACCTGGAGCCTTTTCAAGGGTGTAGAACCATTGAAGAGTTCCAGTCTGAACCATTATTTTATACAGTGTAAATCCAAAAGCAAGAAAAGGACGCGCCATATCCCACATGACAATCCCAGGGGTCTCTCTCAGCTGGCTGAGAAATGCTGTCCCACATCTGACGACACTGCAGCATGCCAGGAACCCTTTGCACCCAGATGACCTATCGGAGGCCAGAAAAATATTACTCTTTTTGACTGCTTGTCTTTCAACGCCTATCCATCAAATCTTTTGTTCTCGAGCACTTGCTTGAGGACAAAAGATTTTTGGTGCCAGATGGGCAATGGGAATATACTGGTATCTGTCATGAACCTCTATGGAAGACCAAGTGAGAGACTAATATATAAATCATAGAGGAATGGAGATTGTCCCTCCCCATATTCGTCATTGTCTGACCTTTCATGGACGCTGGATATGTGCAGAGTGGCTCGAGAATAAGAAAGCCTATCTCTTCAGGTGAAATTTCATCGTACCGATGGTACCTATGGCAAACACATATTTCTTAACATCTTCAGACCCGAATGGTATGCATATGCGCCAAACCCTATGGCTTATATTTTCCTCGGGTCTAAGGAGATCAATGAAGCGTAATTTCTCCTTATTGGCTGAAAATATAAAGTTTGCATGCCCTCCATTCTAATCGATTGACGTCTGCAATCATGCCGCCACTGTCTTCGTGCTTCTACGAGCGGAGGGACAATATGCGTCTAGCAACTGCCGTCGCCGGCCATTCAGAATGCAGCTCCTAGCTATGTCTCAGGAAGCGCACACACGTTGGCTTTTCGTTGGCTGTGAGTGGGGTAGCATGGGGTCACATCGCAGTGAACTGCCCATGTAGCCCCCTCATCGGCGCTAAGGAGGCAGTCAACCTTTGTCATGTCTCAGGATGAGACATTTATCTCAGTTATTTGAAGAAAAAAAGCTTCCCACAGTTAATGCGAGATGATGACTATGTTGCTGCTATTTCAGTGGGATCAGAGAGTGACTCGTTAATTAAAGACCCAGGTACTTTTCATGCTGTACTTGATCTTTTCCCACAGAGAGCGTACGGGAAAACAAGGGTATTCGAGGAACCCAACCTAACTCACTCCAACCAAACTGTTGCTTATGTCTGAATAAGAACATAATTTTTGACTGAGTTCAGCTAAGTCCACTTTTCCCGATGCTAACCAGGGTCGTCTTTAGTTAGAGATTTTTTAAAATTGCCTCTCCTGCTGAATCTGAGGTAAACGGTAAATTAGGCCCTGAGTCTGCCACCCTGGATTCCAGTGCTGCACCATCAAAAGTGTCGGGCTAAGCTTCGATACATGGGGCGTGTCCTTTTTGCTAGCGGTTTTGTTAGCTCTGCTGAGACCTCCTGTATCCGATGACGTCATTTTAAGGCTTCGCTGCTCAGCGTTCTCGTAGTTCGCTATGTTCCGCTGGCAGCTGCTTGCCCAATAGTGACTTCGTTCAATGACGTGGTCGTGCTTAGCCAGCTCGTCTTTTTCGCCAGCAGCTGGAGAAAAAGACGCGTCCATGGCTACGCAACCTGCAACGGTCAAGCTGAGTGTACACGGATCACCTTCTGATTGGCCGGTGACGAACTGTCACCAGACGTATGTGGAGGGGCACGGCTTCCATAATATCAATATTTCGTCACAATTCAACAAGTTCTTTCTGAAATTTTAGAAAATGAAAACTGATCTAACTCCTCAGCAATTATTTACTTGAATGAGGACTTCCAAGCGATGTGTTGCTACACTGTTTGCAAAAATGGTTCAGCTTTTATCTCCTAAAGGATGTTTAAACTGCAACTCATATTTATCCTTTGTGGGTTACATATTTCGCCTTATTTGATAGGTTAAATTAAATATCCTTTTAAAAAGGTTAAGTAATTAACAGTCGAGGATTAATACATAACCTTTGTAGTGTACAAGTAATCACGAAGGTGAGAGACTTTCCTCTAACTCCAATGAGTGCCCCAGACATCACTCCCCAATTACATCATCCAGACGTCTTGGACGAATACATTCAGAAATGATATGAGAACACGTGACTTATTACAATCATATGTTCCATGGAGATAGAGTGAATATGTACGGGCTACTGTTTGTGAAGACATGCTTCTTTTGCTCAAAGATCCAGGAATATGTCTCGAATATGAGAATAACAATTGAGGAAGTGTCCGTGTTTATTACTTCCTATAATGAGGCAAGGCGAAACGCAGGACGAGGTGACATAACACACCTTTGATGGAGATTCCCGGGAAAGGGGGAAGGACTATTCTATGTACTGTGGGAAACAGTTGCACCATAACTCCATCTAGTAGTCTAAAAGGGAACTTTAATTGGACAAATAACCTGCCGGTATTGGAGATATGAAGGGGGATGAAGCACATCCCAGACCTCATACTCGCCTAATTCTGAAGGACACGGCGAAGGATGCTGGCCGTGCCCAAGATTGCTGTACGCTGGAGGATGTCGAGTAAGATTTCACACTCCCGCTTCCTGACATGTCCTTTGAGGTCTTTCAGGTCAGTTGTGCCTATGATGATCGGAACTATGGTGGTCTTCATTCCGCACAACTGTTCCACTTCCACTCTCAGTTCGGAGTATTTCTCCAGCTTCTCCCTGGACTTCTCTTGGAGGTTGTTATCGACTGGGATGCTCACATCTATGAGGAGAGCGGTCTTCTTCTTATAGATCGTCAGTGGCGGCTCGCGATATTTAGCGCTAGTGGTTCGTCTATGGAGAGGGGGTAGGCAGCGACCTCCTCTGCCTACCCCCTCTCCATAGACGAACCACTAGCGCTAAATATCGCGAGCCGCCACTGACGATCTATAAGAAGAAGACCGCTCTCCTCATAGATGTGAGCATCCCAGTCGATAACAACCTCCAAGAGAAGTCCAGGGAGAAGCTGGAGAAATACTCCGAACTGAGAGTGGAAGTGGAACAGTTGTGCGGAATGAAGACCACCATAGTTCCGATCATCATAGGCACAACTGACCTGAAAGACCTCAAAGGACATGTCAGGAAGCGGGAGTGTGAAATCTTACTCGACATCCTCCAGCGTACAGCAATCTTGGGCACGGCCAGCATCCTTCGCCGTGTCCTTCAGAATTAGGCGAGTATGAGGTCTGGGATGTGCTTCATCCCCCTTCATATCTCCAATACCGGCAGGTTATTTGTCCAATTAAAGTTCCCTTTTAGACTACTAGATGGAGTTATGGTGCAACTGTTTCCCACAGTACATAGAATAGTCCTTCCCCCTTTCCCGGGAATCTCCATCAAAGGTGTGTTATGTCACCTCGTCCTGCGTTTCGCCTTGCCTCATTATAGGAAGTAATAAACACGGACACTTCCTCAATTGTTATTCTCATATTCGAGACATATTCCTGGATCTTTGAGCAAAAGAAGCATGTCTTCACAAACAGTAGCCCGTACATATTCACTCTATCTCCATGGAACATATGATTGTAATAAGTCACGTGTTCTCATATCATTTCTGAATGTATTCGTCCAAGACGTCTGGATGATGTAATTGGGGAGTGATGTCTGGGGCACTCATTGGAGTTAGAGGAAAGTCTCTCACCTTCGTGATTACTTGTACACTACAAAGGTTATGTATTAATCCTCGACTGTTAATTACTTAACCTTTTTAAAAGGATATTTAATTTAACCTATCAAAAAGGCGAAATATGTAACCCACAAAGGATAAATATGAGTTGCAGTTTAAACATCCTTTAGGAGATAAAAGCTGAACCATTTTTGCAAACAGTGTAGCAACACATCGCTTGGAAGTCCTCATTCAAGTAAATAATTGCTGAGGAGTTAGATCAGTTTTCATTTTCTAAAATTTCAGAAAGAACTTGTTGAATTGTGACGAAATATTGATATTATGGAAGCCGTGCCCCTCCACATACGTCTGGTGACAGTTCGTCACCGGCCAATCAGAAGGTGATCCGTGTACACTCAGCTTGACCGTTGCAGGTTGCGTAGCCATGGACGCGTCTTTTTCTCCAGCTGCTGGCGAAAAAGACGAGCTGGCTAAGCACGACCACGTCATTGAACGAAGTCACTATTGGGCAAGCAGCTGCCAGCGGAACATAGCGAACTACGAGAACGCTGAGCAGCGAAGCCTTAAAATGACGTCATCGGATACAGGAGGTCTCAGCAGAGCTAACAAAACCGCTAGCAAAAAGGACACGCCCCATGTATCGAAGCTTAGCCCGACACTTTTGATGGTGCAGCACTGGAATCCAGGGTGGCAGACTCAGGGCCTAATTTACCGTTTACCTCAGATTCAGCAGGAGAGGCAATTTAAAAAAATCTCTAACTAAAGACGACCCTGGTTAGCATCGGGAAAAGTGGACTTAGCTGAACTCAGTCAAGAATTATGTTCTTATTCAGACATAAGCAACAGTTTGGTTGGAGTGAGTTAGGTTGGGTTCCTCGAATACCCTTGTTTTCCCGTACGCTCTCTGTGGGAAAAGATCAAGTACAGCATGAAAAGTACCTGGGTCTTTAATTAACGAGTCACTCTCTGATCCCACTGAAATAGCAGCAACATAGTCATCATCTCGCATTAACTGTGGGAAGCTTTTTTTCTTCAAATAACTGAGATAAATGTCTCATCCTGAGACATGACAAAGGTTGACTGCCTCCTTAGCGCCGATGAGGGGGCTACATGGGCAGTTCACTGCGATGTGACCCCATGCTACCCCACTCACAGCCAACGAAAAGCCAACGTGTGTGCGCTTCCTGAGACATAGCTAGGAGCTGCATTCTGAATGGCCGGCGACGGCAGTTGCTAGACGCATATTGTCCCTCCGCTCGTAGAAGCACGAAGACAGTGGCGGCATGATTGCAGACGTCAATCGATTAGAATGGAGGGCATGCAAACTTTATATTTTCAGCCAATAAGGAGAAATTACGCTTCATTGATCTCCTTAGACCCGAGGAAAATATAAGCCATAGGGTTTGGCGCATATGCATACCATTCGGGTCTGAAGATGTTAAGAAATATGTGTTTGCCATAGGTACCATCGGTACGATGAAATTTCACCTGAAGAGATAGGCTTTCTTATTCTCGAGCCACTCTGCACATATCCAGCGTCCNATATATTCCTTTAGGAATATATAGGAATCCTATAAGACATTTTCGTAAGGGTGAAAACCCCCATATACACCATATATTCAAATGGTCATTTAATGTCCCATTGAGAAATTAGACTTTCATGTCACATGTTTTCCCAAATAATCTTTCAAAAAAAAACAGGTGAAGTTTTTTTTGGCATCGTTCCTGGATTCTAAAGTATCATTCCTCAAGCCGAACACACTTAGACTAGATTAGGCCCATTTTACGCGAATCTGGGAATGTTCATCCAAGTCCGAACCAGTATGCGACATCGTTGAGCCAACGGGAAATAGAAAATATAGAGCTTTTCTTTTGTTTCCCGTTGGCAACGTGACTATGCTCGGTCCTTCGTTTTGCGTCAATTGTCGGATTCATATGAAAAACGCCTAAATATTGCAAGGAGAGATGTCGCTAGTCACCAGGAACATCAGCGCCCTCGCCTCCTCTTTGGATACCCCACGCATCGGTGTCTTAGTCAAGCGAAAAACACTGTATTGCATTGAACACAAGTAATGTAGGGCCACCTTGAACTACAAATGGTAAATGTTAAACAGGTTGAGAGGGTGCAGAATTTAATTGGAGTTATTTATTTCTAATATGTTTGACTTGCAGATAGAACCTTATTGAACCGACGTGGAAATTTGCCATCTTCTCTACTCTAGATTTTTTATCGGCTGACTCTCGCAACACAACCCATGAAAAGTAATAAACTCAATCTGCTTTGAGGGTGGCGACAGGCCAAATTCAGTCAATTTGGGACTAAGTTCTGCAGGAACTCAGATGCTACCCAATATGGGTGCTATGGATGGATCAAACTAATAATTAAATGTACTCTCCAGAAAGGAAAAGCTTCACTTGCTTGTTATGCCAGTGGACTCCACAAAGGGGTGGGGATGGGGGTGGGTGGTGTTAAACATTGTATGACATCCTGTACTTCATTTAAAACGATGTTTTTGTTCCATGGCTGTCATCTCTCTGCGGCATTTTAACGTCTAAAAACATGGGCTTCCTGGGGGGGGGGGTCTTATGGTGACTCTCATGAAACTCCTTGTTTGAATGGAATATTCTGTGAATCCTCTCGCCAGGATCTTCACTGTTAAGAAAAATCCAGAACAGCTGGAATCTAAGTAATCTGTCAATGAGGTAGCAAGAATCTTTCCGGAAATTATTCTTCCCACCGTAATAACTGGAAGCAGGAATGACATGTCGGGTTTAATTGATGATTCCTGAGAGACAGAGGCAGACAGACGCAATCAATTCCTGGTCGCTGCGCAGTTCCTCTTCTAATATTCAGTATAACTGGCAGGAGTTCGTGCGGACAAGTGAAGTGGGTCACTTCACATCTCCTCGCCAATTTCTGTCCATCACATTAGCTTGTTCTTTCCGCCCTTGTTCTTTCCAAGGAACGAATAGAAGCAATAGCGGTATAGATGAGTTGCTGGACACGAATGAGGTCCTCATTCGAGACGAATCAGTCAGCCGTCAGATAAATGAACGGGCTCCCCAGTTTGGTGTTTCCAGAGAACGGCGAGTGCCTCACGAAATCATGACATTTGCAATCGATGGAAAAAAGCTCGGTCGGTCTCTCAAGGAAATCTCGACACAAAAGATGAATGTCAAGACCTACAGAATATTAGACGCACGACATGTATTTGCGATGGAATTCATGGCACGTGGAGCTGGTTCCCATGAACAAAACAGACCCGGGTCTATGGCTCTCACGGACGAGGGAGTGGTCTGTCATGGATGAATGATGTGTCTTGTGCAGCCGACACGCAAAGAGGAGGTGGATTTCCTCTGTCTAGACTCATGGAAGGTGAAACCCAGGCGCAACAACTGACGCTTATCCCTCCCCCTCCCGTCCGAGGACTACCTTGATGACAGGTATGCATGAGTATCACTTTAGAAAGGCATTCCAAGTGCATGCTTGTTGATGGCATAATGCACTTGTAATGCACCAAAAAGAGGTATTGATATCACCCCGAATGACATCATTCATTTTGTGCCATTTCGAAACTTTTAATGCAAATACCTCGTGCATTGCAATTCAAGGAGCTCACGCGTCCATGAATTTATTTAATGCAAACTGCTTGACATCGCGATTCATGCTCAACCTAGAATTAAAAAAAGGAAAATGATTCTGTTGCAATGAAACTTGGCTTTCTGGCTCGTCTTCTCGTTGCTCTTCACGGACCTTAAAAAGAAAGGGGGGGGGGACGAGTAACAGCCAAGCAGACAAAAGTTTCTCTCGAGTTAAGCCAACGGTCAAAAACGATCGAAAACCTATATTTACCAGGAAATGCAGACTCATTTCATAATACCAAGCACCTCATCTGGTTTGACGATTGCGCGTGGATGCTTGGTGAAACTCTTCTAGTATCCTAAAACCATGAAATTAATTTATGTTCCCAAGATCAAGAATACTTTCTTAATTAGTAAGGCAAACCCTACTTAATTATGATTCACTTTTAAACCTCCGACATATTTCCTTAAAGCACGTGTCATGACTGTTCAGAACGGTTTCCTGAAATTTTCTTGAAAATTTTCCAGGAATAAGGCTGAATAAAGTCCAACTTAGGACTAATTATTCCATTAGTTTCCGACAAAATATTATTTTTCCAAGATTCACTTTAACACCTACGACTGACATTCGAATTTTCAGACAAGCCTTTCGGAAATTATTCATAAAAAATTATATAAGTTTCTCTGGACTCTTTGGTTTCCCTCTTTCATTAATTACTAGGTAGAATATTCATGTTTCTCTCCTGAGATATTCGGACATTTAAAAAAAGAAAGAAAATACAATGAAATTAAAGCTGACGCATAGTCTAAAATATCTGATAGAAGTCCATGCTTGGGGTCAGGAGAGAAAATTGCATGGAAATGGTGAGGCCCTTCCATCACCCTTACTTAAAGCAACATAGAATCATTCTTATTCACACTCACAACGGATTCGTCCAAATTCAGAGTAAGAGAATCTCGACACATCAGAATGTGTCGAGAAATCTAGGTGACAGTTTATCAACGCAGCACGTGATCGATGAAATGGAGCCGTCATATAAAGAGTTCATATCCTTAGACGGCGCCCACAACTTCAGATCGAGAGCGTCGGGGGCAGAAACTTGAGCTGTGAAGGAGACTCGACGGAAATTGGCTTTTTACGGGCGATTCCCGAGTTCTTAGCCGCAGCCTTTGTTTCCGTTTCACACCTCTTTCGTTATTTCTTCCCTCTACGATGTGCAGAGACTTGAATTTCTCTCCTGTGTCCTGCTTAGGGATGCCAGCCCGTTCTCTCGTTGTCCTAAATAGGAGAGGAAAAACATTCTCAGTCCATTCGTCACAGACGTTTACTTCCCTTGAGGATTAATGCTTTGTGGATACGGCTCGCGAGATCGTCGAGGAAATACTCAGAAGAAAAATCACCAGGCTTCGGTCAACAGAGTTCATGTTACCCTTTTTTCATGGTGAAAGTCCTTCGGAGAGAAAGGGAAAAGAATTTGTCTCGAATTCCGCTCGTCTCGGTCTCGTCAATATTTGGCAGGGATGTCCAAAGTTTCAGAGTGACGGGCCACATTGGAAGCAACGGTGCAGGCCGAATATATATATTTAAAAAAGTATAATTGAAAAATGCAATAACAACAAAAGGGGATATTCCTAAATGCATTACATTTTCATTTACTTGATTGCGAAAGATGTGATGCGACGGATCCAGCCCGCGGGCCGTGCTCTCGGCACCGCGTTTATTCTCCCCTGAAGAGAGCAGGGGAAGTTTGAGAGAAAGGAAACTACAGGGATGGAACCCGGTCTTGTAGGCGACTAGAGACTTCCATGGATTGCGGGCTGGTTCATTGGCCCGAGCCAACCTGACTCGTACTTTTCTAATGGGTGCGGACCGTTTGGGCCAAGAGGTTCGTCCGAACCAGTCCTTGCAGGTCTCTACAAGTGACGCGTCTCACCAGTATGGCTGCAATGTATAAGCTGCTGCGTGCTGTGTGCTGGGGCATTCTAATCATGCATGGTGTTCCAAAATCGACTGAACATAGGTTTTTTAAATGTACTTCTTGAATATGATCCGTGGTGGCAGCAGGAGCCTTTGGGATTTGAAAGAATAGCAGGATCCTCGATTGGTCCTGCTCAAACCTTCCAACATATTTTTTGGAATTCTCGATAGAGCGATGAAAAGTTCGAAGTGGAAAGAGTATGACTGAAAGGATGTCAGATGACTGTACCCACAGCTTAAGTCCATCTCACAACCACCACTGGAGCATATTCCATTAGCTGGAGAGAGCTCACGCTCGTGTCACTGGAAGGCAACCGGTGCAGCGTGTACTGTGGAGGTGGATGTGACGATGCTCAGGGGAGCAGCCAACCTGCCAACAGCCAAAAGATAAGTAATGTTCTTCTGGGAACCATGCCCGAAAGATCTTTACACAATCCTTGATTTGATGAGAAAAGAGTGGAAAACTAATTATCCCAAGTAGCACAAGAACGTTCAGGAGGACGCTCAACCCCGACTCAGAGAGGTAATTTGACGTTCAAGGTTCAGGAATGAGCTGCTTTTGAACGCTCAAGTAAGGTGCCGTTTGACCATTAATACGTGACGTTCTTGTTGGACGTTCGCTGAACGTTGAAGAGGCGCTTTTCTTGAGCAAGGCTGTGCTATCCATCTGACAATAACTCGAAACAACTGCAAGGTTCACACAATCGACGCTTAGATGATGCCTAAGTACCCACTATAGCAAGTCAGTACCTCACACAGCTGAAATTATCTCCAATACTTTCCTTGAGATGCCCGATATTTTCCCCACAGACACCACAGAGGAAGACATTTGAATTCTTCAACAAATCCGTCTTACGAGGTACCCCACTCCAAGGAGTCTCCAGAAAACTCTGGCCCAGAGGATGGAGGGAAGATGGTTCGATTTCCAAGTTGACTTCATGAGGAGTCGAGAATGCCTGAAAGGATAAAAGTCTGTATCATCGTTCTTCAAAATGGACAAATCTTTGCTGTTGAGATAGAAAAATATCCGTCCTCTAGCTCGATCTCCTCGCGCATCTCCGGCGCAGAGGAGGAACTGCTCATCTGATAAATATAACGATTCTGCGCTTGAGAAATGATTCTCACTCGCACGCTAAGATCGGTATACTGACATTCCTAAATGAGGAAAGGTAGTACTTTCAATTAGAACAATTGCTTATGCGAATGTCCCTGACCCCTGTCACGGGAGCAGATCTCTACTTGGGACGAATGAAACCCTTTGTCGCTGTTTGGGAATATTCAATTTACGTCCTGGGACCTAGATGAACATTCGGGGAAGGCATACTTTTAACTGTTTTTGATCGCTGAAATTTCCGGACATTTGAACAGTCAAGGAACGTTCCCGAGGACGTTCATGGAACGTTGGCAACACATTGAATGAAGCGTTCATTGAACATTCATAAAACGCTCCGGTGCCAAATGTGTTGCAATTTGAGCCTGTGGACGTAGACCTAAACCAACTGTGTCAACGTTCCCCTTTTAGACAAAAAAAAAGGGGGGGGGGAATGAAATGAAAGAAGAAGAGGAGAGGCACCGACGTATATTAAAAAGCGAGCGGCCTAAGCCCATTTCCTGAAATCTGTACAAGAAGGCCCGGGACTAACCTCGACCTATGACTCAGAGGCAATCTCTCTATCTCTCTATATAATAATGCGTTGCAATCCCTATCAGAGGAATCCATATAATCCCTAATAGGGACTCCTCTGACAGCGATTGGAACGCATTATTAGTTTTCCCAGTGAATTCTCTCGGTTTTGTGGAATTTCCTCTTTCTCCACTTATTTTTTCTCATCGAGCTAATGATTGTGGAAAGATACAAAACGGGACATTACCTAGCCCTTAACATTATCATAAAAGAAATAGACAAGGCTGAGATCAGTATTTACGACAAACGAAGGGATTTTGATGGATTTTCTTCATTGTGATTTAAAAATAGTAATATTCATCGGCACATAATTAAAAATGTGGTATCGTCCCAACTTTCCAGATACCTCAAGGTATGCATTAATGGGGAAGGTCTTTGGTAAAACTGATTTTCTGTATCAGAAGCTGACGCACAATGGACATGCCTCTAAATTTCTCATTCAGCAATTCAAAGATTTCATGCTTCGAAAGGATCAAGAAAATTTACAACCTCCCCGGCTAAGGCCAAGACAGGTCATACGCATTCTTTCTGTCGTCTCTCACTCATAATTCCATCTACTTGCGGTTGTCTGAGCCACCCTTGACAGCATTGTACACACATTGCTCATCTATTCGTTGATTTCGTTCACATTCTTCGGTTCTTACATTGATTCTCTTCATAGCATTTGTTAGTTATAAAGGGCAGTGGCAAGGTTTGCATTGTCGCATCCTGTAAAAATAGGAATCGACATGCAGAAAGTAAGATATGCTTTCGTGTGCTCGCACACAGCACAAGTAGAAACGTACAAGGAGAGGTACAAATGTGAGAGGTACATATTGTGTCCCTCGGGTCTGCACGTGTGGTCCAGACGTACACGTGTACGTTGCTGACGCAGATGTCCGGGTTCTAAGTAGAAACGTACAAGGAGAGGTACAAATGTGAGAGGTACATATTGTGTCCCTCGGGTCTGCACGTGTGGTCCAGACGTACACATGTGTACGTTGCTGACGCAGATGTCCGGGTTCTCAGTGCAGTTCAATTGAGGTCTAGAACCGGTTTTTGAACCCCCTTAAGCCCGATGTGAATAGAGATAAGAAAGGTACACATGTGTACACACATGTGTACGTTGCTGACGCAGATGTCCGGGTTCTCAGTGCAGTTCAATTGAGGTCTAGAACCGGTTTTTGAACCCCCTTAAGCCCGATGTGAATAGAGATAAGAAAGGTACACATGTGTACCTTTTCAACGAACGTATTTTACGACAACGTTTGTACCTCATAACGTACAAAATGTGTACCTGGCTGTACGTTTTTGCTTTGCTGTGTGCGAGCGCCGAAAGCGCGAGAATAACCAAACCCATTAACAAGGAGTTTCGTCGCATCAGTAGGGGTGAGCTTCCACAAAGGGATGCTTTAAATGCATTAGTAACTTTGTTGGATCATAGAGCATAGAGGTCATAGAGCAGTATCTAATGCATGCCGAATTTCACCATCTCTTGTAAGCACCACCTCTTGTACACTTGTAAGCATACTCGGAGACGCAGGTGCAGAGAAGCAGTAGGCAAACATACGAAGTGACGTTTACGCTGGGATTTTTATTTACCCGAGAACACATGTGGGCGGGAGAAGACAAACACCCTCCTTTGAGCTTGAACGTATGTTAAAATAAGCAGAGCCGCTGGTCGTTGCACGGAATTCACGAGTCACAAGCGTGAATCAGTTTCTGTATATCATGATCAGCATTGTCAAATTAAATAAAATGTTCAATCGTGTCACATGACTTCATTTCAGTAAATAAGTAGATCACGACTGTAACATGAGCTATTGATTTATTAACTTTCCTCAACCACTTCTGGTGGCAAAATTTCAACTGTCTCGTTATGCTCTCAGAGAGGAATACAAGGAACGAAATTTGGCATGCTTCTTCCTCTCTCAACAGAGTTGCTCCAACAAATTTAAAACTCCATCTCTCCGGGTTTGTGGAGATCACTAAATCTCGATTTTCGAAGATGTGAATTTCAATCCTCGTATCGATCGACATTCTTTTCCCTATTCGGAACCCGACTTGACAATCTCTGTGATCGCCTGAGAACATCAGAACTCATTGCTTGGCCTGCTCTTTATGTTTCAGCAGTTATGAGGGTGAGAATATTATCAGTAAGCAGTAGCTGATACACATCGACAGGAGAACAGTTTTAATCAAATATCACTGCACCTGCCTCTACCTGCTCAGAGAAGGAATAGGTGTTTTTGCGGGTGACTAAATTCATGCCAGCTACCATCACCATAGTTCTTATCATGAACAATCAACTCATGATCACTATCTGTACTCATCTCCGCGTAGCGTCCAACTCAATTTGGCGGGAATCAAATGATTTGGTTCAGGAGTGTTTGGGGCCCTCAGTAACCAATCTCACACCACACACACCATATTCTTAATGCGAATAAGTGAAATTGCAGGAATTTTCAGAAATCAACTGTTAAAGAGGAATTCGCGGGACGGAGAAAATGAATTGGCTGGTCGGATTCGGCCCTGGGGCTGCCTGTGTGACACCTCTGCTCTAGATAATTATTGCCCTCAGGATGAAGTGACGGAATAAGAAAGGAAATGGTAAGCTTTGTACCAGATTGCTTCTTTACACGTGCTAAAAAATATACCTCTAACTTAGAACCAATAATAAATGTATAATACAGAAAATCGTATAAATACTCAAATTGTGTATGTATCTCTTCCAATGACTCCTGAGACCTTCCCTAGCTCACGAGCCGCATTGAGGTCATTCTCATGAGACCTCTGTTCGAACTTCACGAGGATCAAATCAGGTTTTTCTCAACATGACTGTGATCGATTCGTATCATTTGTTACTTTAGCAGCTGATGAGCGATGGGATTTCCTCGTAGAAAGGTCTCATCAGGCGGAGACTGACTGCTCTATTGAAAGATTGATTCATTTCAGAAGAGCTTGTAGCGTTTCATACGGGTTCCCTCCAGGAAAGAGCAAGAGGCGAGCATTCTGGTGGAACTCCAGCAGAGCTTGAATAGATAGGATAGGGAATGTGTGAAGTGTGAAACAGCTAATCTTTCAAGGACAGAGGGATGGGAATGGTTAGGACATCGGATTCCTTCTCCCGGAAAGAGAGATACGGGAGCAAAATAGGAGACATTCCTAACTTAATTCCTCAAGGCAAACAAACATTTTATGGGGCGGTAGCGGTTTCACTCTAATCTCCCCATTCCTAAAACGTTATTCTCCCTTCTGAATGACTCATGCCCCAGAAACGCCTATGGATTCCCAACTGGCGTCTGTCTGCCGCATCATACGCTGTAAAAAATCATGGTTCACGCCGGAACCATTCGATGATTATACGTCCTTGACAAGGTTGCAGGTAATGGAGAACCATACCATATGAATTGATTCCAGCACAGATGTAGAACCATATGAAACTTCATCGCTGCTTGTAGAACCTCTGGATCCACCTACTACGTGGGGCGTTCAAAAAGTCTTGGAAGTGACTCTGCCACATAGGCAATAATGAATGAAGCAATATTTTTTTTTGCCTTTAGTTATTCGAAATAGTCACTGGCAGCTGCCATGTATTTCTTCAAACAGGTCAGAAACGTGTCAAATGCTCCACAGTACTCTTCCTGAGGTATACTTGCCAACTGTGAATTGATAGCCATGGAGAGATCTTCCACGCGAGAAAATGGCTTTCCAAGATGTGCCAACTGTGGGTTTCTTTTTGGTGATTGATTTGCAGAATTCAGGAAGGGTATTGTTCTTGTAGTAATTACCAGTCATTGTCTGCTTCTCAGGTAGAACATCTACCAACAGAGGGCCTTCATAGTAAAAAAACATGGTGAACAGGCGTTTCTTTGACCGGAAATCCTGTTGCAGAATCTTTGGCCGGGGCTCATTTTCAGCTAGCCACACCATGTTGTCTGTCTTGTTAGGCACTGTGTAGTAGTAGAACCAGCTCTTATCACCTGTAGCAATATCAGTCAAACGTTTGGAACCATTTGGACCAAACAGTTCCAAGTTTTCACGTGAAAACTGCACTCGTTTTGCCTTCTGTTCTGCAGTCAGTTGGTGTGGCACCCACTTAGCACATATCTTCCTAGCATTCAGCTCATTGGGTAAAATGTTTGAAATTGAGCCAGCACTTGGTCCACACTCGTCCACTAATGTTTCAATGGTTACATTTGGGTTAGCCTGCAAAATGCCTCTGACACGATCTGTGTTTTTCTTGTTCACAACTGATTTCGGGTGTCCTTCACGTGGCTGGTCTTGCAGAGTGTCTCTACCACTACTAAATTCACATATCCATCGGGCAACTGTGTTGAATGAAGAACATTTGTCCCCATGCACACGCTGTAGATCAGCATGAATCTGGCTTGCACTATCTCCGAGTTTCATCCGGGTGAAAACATAGAATTGTTCACTCTCTTTGTCCATGTCCGCCCCCCTATGGCCAGGTTAGCATTTGATTTATTTATTCAAAATAGCATCTGCATTAAATTTTATTGGAGCTAGTGAAGTAGATACTCAAGTTCTTACCACAGACGAAAAATAAAAAAGGCGAAAGGACGAGGAGGTAGGCGGGAGGGGGTAGTTAGGGACTTGGAAACCGCCCACCCTACGAAACATTTCTGTATCCGCCCCTGCAAGTGTGTCAGTGCATCTGCTTGCGTGCTGCCTCGACGGGCGATCGTCGGAGGACACTTCCATGGAGGACTTATCAAACATTTCATTCATTGAGGTCAGGTGGGTATCTTTGCACACTCACTCTTTTGACGCCGCGCGGAAGAAAAATTGTCACAGTTTATTACCAGTTTCAATTACCTATTCGCTACACTACCATCAAACATTGCATGTAAAAGCTTGTAAATTTCCTGTCGATAACTCCAATGGTACACCTTCTGCAGGTGTGTAAAGTTCGGGAATTTTTTCTCTTATCGAATTGCTTTTCTGGCCTTCCAACGGAGGCCACATGAAGAAGAATCTTGCTACAGCCAATCTGTGGCCATTTGAAGACAACTTCCAGCCAAATTACATTGCTCTCTAAGAACCTACCAGTCTTTCTGCAAGCCTTGGCCCTACGAACCGAGGCAAGACTTTTGAAAAGCTTGACACTTTCTAACAATTCACATGGCACCAATTCATGAAAATGTTAATTTCTTTTGTAGTGGTCTTAAATGAACTTCACCAGCATAGGAATGACTCCTGAGGCAGCATGGTCCGCTTGCTTCATCTCCCTCATGGTGTTGCAGAGGCCCCTTCTGGCATCCTCAGTTTTCATTGAAAGGGCTGCTCATGAAATACGAGGGCCACTGAATAAGTTATCTTCAAATGGCCACAGATTGGCTGTAGCAAGATTCTTCTTCATGTGGCCTCCGTTGGAAGGCCAGAAAAAATAACTCTTCTATCTCTACATGCTATTTTCCGATGAAAAAGAACCGTTGTCTTTGTGCTTCTCGACCAGGGAGCACAAGGAGTTTCTGTTTGCATGTGGTCATGATTTATTCCTGAAGAGTCAATGCTGATTTATATATCTATAATTTAAAAATGTATTTATCACTTCAGAATTCCAGAAAGAAGAGAAGACGGTTGAAGAATGAGCGTAATTCAACACGGACAAGTCCTTTGGGAACTCGCTTTTTCATGCATTCATTTCCTGTATACACGGTTCTTTAATAAATATGTTTATGCTCCTTGGTGTTTCCCTGATCTCATCAACATTCATTGGGGAGTTCCAATAGTTCTCATTGCGGAAAAAAAGGTAGCATAGCTTCCGCTATCGTCATATGTCCTTTGCCTCTCGAGTCTCTATGCCGGAAGGGAGAGGCTAGTGTCCTGTCGCGCGGTTGAGTGAGACCCTGCCCGCAAGCGAGTCTGTCTGAGCGATCTGGAAATGCATCCTGGATCCATCAGCCTCTCATCTATTCACCCCCTATTATTGGCATGAAGTGGAAAACATTGACATTTATTGGCATAAGTTGGCATATATCTGACACCAACTTGCAATCATGGAGGTCGTGTCGGGGATGCTGAGCTCTCCAATAGTGAGAAATGAATCAGATAATGATAGGTGAAAAAAACAAGAAGGGGTTCTAACCGAGTTTGGAAAGGGAAAGGCCAAGAAGGCACGTACCGAGGGAAATCCTTGCACTCTTTCCTGGTGTGCTCTTTTATGGGTGCAGGGGGACCCGGAAGGAAGATTTCCGGCTGGGAAGCAGAACGGTTGAAAAATCAAAAATTCATTTGATGGCATTCTTATTATAAAAGGAAATCTCATTTTAAAAAGGAACATGCTCTTTTATGGGTGCAGGGGGACCCGGAAGGAAGATTTCCGGCTGGGAAGCAGAACGGTTGAAAAATCAAAAATTCATTTGATGGCATTCTTATTATAAAAGGAAATCTCATTTTAAAAAGGAACCAACATTTTTTTTTAAGTGAAGAGGATGAGAGAAATGTTTATTCCGTGAATGCAAACGTTAGCTTTTAATAGTGAGCATTTCAAAAGAACAAAAGCTTTCCGTCCTTCCATAAATAAATATAAGTCTAGGATCCGCATAAAGGAATGCCAAGGTCGTCGCTGGGATTCTTCTATGTTTTTCCCGTGCACGGCTTGGAAAGGTATATTTGCATCTTGCCAGCAATTCATTATTACTTGCATTCACCGCATTCTACCCATCCAACTTGAAATTAATATTGCTGTCATTGGTTCGACGTAGGCTTATGCGAAGAGGTCTGAACGCAGACCGCAATATCCGGCATTTCCCCATTGTTCCTCTGGGAATGCCTGATGAAAAAGGGAAGTGAATGAAAGGAATGTTGGCTATGTGAATACATCCATAGGACTTTGACATGACTGACATGGGTCAGAGGAAAGTATAACCTGGCCAAAACATTGAGTTCACTTTAATCAAGGGGACAAGTGAAATGAAGTTTTACTCGTTTACTCCTTTCTCAAATGCATGAGATAAACCTAACCTTCAAATGAAATTCCTCCTTGATCAGTCGACGTTTTCTCCATGCTAGCTGATCTTAAAAACCGTGTCGTTTCGCTTACAGGGAAATCTGGGGCAGGAAAGAGCATTTAACTGGGAACAAGGTACTCCATGGAGAACAGTTCTTTTTCTCGAACTCCAACCTGACCGATTATTGCGGATGCGCATCCAACAGACAAAAGGAATAGGTGGCAATTGGGATATATTCCCTTTTTGTTTCAGAGCATGGCAGTGCACATCCTCCAGATACGTGGGGCGTTCAAAAAGTCTTGGAAGTGACCCTGCCACATAGGCAATAATGAATGAAGCAATATTTTTTTTTGCCTTTAGTTATTCGAAATAGTCACTGGCAGCTGCCATGTATTTCTCCAAACAGGTCAGAAACGTGTCAAATGCTCCACAGTACTCTTCCTGAGGTATACTTGCCAACTGTGAATTGATAGCCATGGAGAGATCTTGGATGCGAGAAAATGGCTTTCCAGCCAACTCCCTTTTGATTCTAGAAAAAAGCCAGAAATCACAGGGTGCCAGGTCAGGAGAGGACGATGGATGGGCAATGACACGGACTTTCTGCTCCTCCAGCTACTGTTGTACAGCAGCCGTCTTGTGGCTTGATGCATTGTCGTGCAAAAGCTGTGTGCGTGATGTGCCAACTGTGGGTTTCTTTTTGGTGCTTGATTTGCAGAATTCAGGAAGGCTATTGTTCTTGTAGTAATTACCAGTCATTGTCTGCTTCTCAGGTAGAACATCTACCAACAGAGGGCCTTCATAGTCAAAAAGCATGGTGAACAGGCGTTTCATTGACCGGAAATCCTGTTGCAGAATCTTTGGCCGGGGCTCATTTTCAGCTAGCCACACCAAATTGTCTGTCTTGTTAGGCACTGTGTAGTAGTAGAAGTAGTGGTAGCTCGTAGAAGTAGTAGTAGCTCTCATCACCTGTAGCAATATCAGTCAAACGTTTGGAACCATTAGGACCAAACAGTTCCAAGTTTTCACGTGAAAACTGCACTCGTTTTGCCTTCTGTTCTGCAGTCAGTTGGTGTGGGACCCACTTTGCACATATCTTCCTAACATTCAGCTCATTGTGTAAAATGTTTGAAATTGAGCCAGCACTTGGTCCACACTCGTCCACTAATGTTTCAATGGTTACACTTGGGTTAGCCTGCAAAATGCCTCTGACACGATCTGTGTTTTTCTTGTTCACAATGGATTTCGGGCGTCCTTCACGTGGCTGGTCTTGCAGAGTGTCTCTATCACTACTAAATTCACATATCCATCGGGCAACTGTGTTGAATGAAGAACATTTGTCCCCATGCACACGCTGT